>PVJO010003292.1:0-126009 GCA_004026905.1 Hystrix cristata | reverse complement strand
GAAGCTTTATAATATAATTTCAAGTCGGGGACTGTGATGCCCCTGCCTTATTCCTGTTGCCCAGAATTGTTTTTGCTATTCTTGGTCTCTTCTGGTTCCAGATAAATTTCATGATTGCCTTTTCTAATTCTGTGAAGTATGTTATTGGAATTTTGATTGGAATTGCATTAAATCTGTATAGTAATTTAGGAAGTATGGCTAATTGTTTCTCTGATATGAGAAACCATAAGTGTAAATAAGGACAAAGGGGTAGAATAGATATTTTGTTTAAAAAAGAAAAAAGAGAGATAGTATTCAAAAGAGAGAACTAGATAGGGAAAAGGGGGATAAAAAAGGAAGGTTAAAAGAAAAGTAAGATGAAAGGGGAAAAAATGGTAAAGTGTAGCTACACTTGTTGCAAATAGGGAGGAGTGGGTGAGTGGAAGGGAGGGGAGGGGAAGGGGGGAAGTGGGGGGAGAACCAAGATGTATCATGTACAGATACAAAATAACCATGTTGATTATGAACATTATGTATACAATGTACCAATACATGTTCTTGGTAAAAAAAAAAAGTTCTTTACAGTCTTTCTGCACTTTCAATATTTCACTCTACAAAAAGAGATTGCAATTATACTAGCCCCATTATCTTTAAAAATAATGTGAGTGATTATGGTGCACTGCTGAGATAATATCTTATAACCATATAACAACGTGCTACTCTTTAGTACTCTTGGGGAAAAGATCTCTTCCCCACTCAGCCCTGGTGTTTAACAGTTTATTTGGTGTGAAGTAAAAAATGGCAGGGATCTATTTATAGTAAATTCCCAGTATTACAAAGATCATTTATTTGGCCCCTTATTTTTCTTCCTCCCCCATTATAGAGCACAAAATCAACTGAAAGCTCATTACCAATTACGATGGTTGTGGAACAAAATAAGAATTGTAATGATAACTCTTATTGTTTTTTATTAGTATCTATTTCAAAAGTCATATTGGGGAAGACAACTGAAAACTATAGATTAAAACGAGAAATACTACATTATCTGTGAGGGTCACTTGTCTCAATCATACTCAACTAACAATCAGGCCATGTACTGTGCTACCATTTCCTCCTGTATTCTTGTAGTATAATAGTATAATATATGACTCCATTTGGAGGGTGGGTATGGAGTTGGTTCCTTCAAGGGGCCAGAGTCTGGGTTTGGGGATTATGTTATTATTTTGTTTGTAATAATGCAGGTAAGTTACTTCTATTTTCATATTTCCACAGAATATCTTGATTTTAGTTTTAAACCTTCTGAAATTTGCATTTCTGTTAAAAACCATTTATTTATGGCCAAAAATATGCCCAAGGGAGTTATTCTAGGGGCCAGAAATACAGAGATAAATAACATAGTCTCTAACCTCAAATAGCTCACATTCTAAAAATAAACTAAGCAAAAAAATTTAAATCTTGTTTTTAATGCAAAAAATGATCAATTTCATTACCTTTTTTTGTTAAGACTAAGCAAAAGAAAGAAAGGCAAAGATATTCTTTACCCCAAACACCTACAGCTAACCACTTCTAACAGTTCAAATACATACATGTGCATATATTTAAATCAAATTACATTTGAAATATCTCCTTTTTTATAAAACTGTTTTTTTCTACCCAGGAGTATTTTTCTATACTAAAATCTCTGCAAATCTCTATATAATTTGAGGGTATGATAATTTATGGGTATCACAGTTTATTTAAATGCTTTCCAAACATTTAGGCTGTGAAAAGTGTTCAATGTTTTTTATATATATGTATACATATGTATTTGTATGTATGTGTAAATCCATGGGGATTCTGGGAATGTGGCATCCAAAGGAGACTCACCACCAGCTTCACGTCACTAAACCAGACACTGCAGCTGGATAGAAGAACTCTTGCCCTGCATGAGCTTTAGCTATCTCTATGCGTCACAGTAGATTGCACAGGCCAATGACATCAGGAAACTCTTGCCCCAGGACCATAAAGCAGAAGCTCCCAGGTTGAACATGTACTGCTAAAATCCACGCACTTTCCTATGGTGAGCCGACTTAGCACAAATGAGTGTGTCTGGCCCTGAGATGTGTGTCTGGCCCTAACCCTAAAAGAAATTGTGACAGATGGACACTAAGGGACTGCTGACAACCTCTGTGCTGGCTTTCATGCCTTTATCTAAACCCTTCCTCTAGTGTATGTGGAGCCTGTCACTTGCTTCTTACTAATTGAATATGGCAAAGGTGACATGGTGTGTGGGATCATGTGTACATGATTATATTATATAAGCATCCAGTATCCATCTTGTGAAGATTGTCTTCTCTTGCTGGCTTTGAGGAAACAAGCTGCTGTTGGGAACATCCCTGTGTAAGGAGCTGAGAGAAGCCTCCAGCAGCCTCTGGCCTCCAGCTAACTAGAACCTACAAAGAACTGCACAACACTGCCAAAAATCACAGGAGCCTAGAAGTAGGTCCTTCCCTAGTGAAACCTAAGATAAGCCTGCCACTCCAGCTGGTGCTTTGGGTGCACCTCTGTGAGACCTGGAAGCAGAGGACACATCTAAGCTGCACCTGGACTCCCAATCCACAGAAACTGTGAGATATTAAGTGTGTTGTTTTAGGCCATAATGTTTGTGGTAATGTTTCACAGAAATAAATAACTAGAACAGATTTCAGTACCAGAAGTGGGATGCTTCTGCAATATAACTGAAAATGGGGAGGGAGTGGCTTTGCAAACACCCAGTGGGGGGAGGCTGGAAATATTTTGAGGCAGATGCTCAGGAAAGCTTGCATTCTTTTGACCACACTCTAAGTAGGAATCTGAACTTGGAGGATACTGCCATTGAGAACTCATATCATCAAAACTGAAGTTGGGGGATCTTTGTTACACAGTAGCAGAAAATTGACTTTTAGTAGTTATATGAGAAACAGAATATGCAATTGATGAATGTGGTTACTTAATGGAGGAGATTTCTGAGCGAAGTGTTGAAGGCGCTGCTGCATCTTCTTGCTGCTTAGAGCAAAATATGAAAGGAGTGGCAAACTGAGACAAGAATGATTAAACCAAATGGAACCAGGACTTTATGATTTTTGAAAATTCTCAGCCTTTCCAGATGGTAAAACAAAGAAAAGGCAGTCAAGTGTGGAGTCTTATGCCTGTAATCAAGCACTCTGACAGGCTGAGGCAGGGAGATTGCAAGTTCAAGCCCAACCTAGGAAACTTAGTGACTTAGTGAAACCCCATCTCAAAGTTAAAAATGAAAAGGGTTGAGCTTGTAGCTCGGTGTGAAGGTCCTGGGTCCATCTCCAGTGCCACGTAGTGACATAAATAAGGCTTCTGAGCACTGTCTAGCATGTGCCATTTAAAGGAGAAGCTAAGGGTGATACAGCACAACCTTCTATCAAGCCCTCAGAAACATCTGAGGACCAGAGTAGCATTCTGTCACCTGCAGGGCTTCCAGAGAAGCATGAGTGTGCCTCAAAGACCTTCTCAATCAGAACGATGGCCTCTAGGAAGCTTAGGAGTATTGTTCTTCAGCCATCTGGGCGGGACTAAGGTACAGAGCTCAGCAAGGTCTGTGGTGATGGCTTTTGCCTAATAGAGTAAAAGCCAGAAAAACTGTAGGAAACTCACCAAAAAATTATTTCAGCATAAACACTGCCAACTTCAACTGAAAGCAACAGAGTACAAAGTGACAGGAAAGAGTCAAACTCCCCAAATTCCACTGGCCAGAAGCCAGCGGAATGACTACTCAGTTGCAGACACTTACTGCCTTTAATGAAGGAAGACAACTCAGAGGGCAGAACCAAGAATCCAAAGGGCAGAGCCAAGACCTACAAAAAATTATCCTCGAATGTTGAGATATATCCAGGAAACTACCGATATTTGCCTAGCTGGATTTCAGAATTTTTGTGGCAAGTGACTTCTTTATAACTTCCATCTCTCCTTTTTGAATGGGAATGTTTGTAGCTGTTGCTGTAAGCCTGTTCTAACATTTTATGCAGGATGTGAGGAGGAGAGATCAGATAACTTGCCTCTCATGTGCAACTGAACCCAATCTAATCTTCTGAGGGATGTTGAAGAATATAGCTAACAATTTGTACTGTCAAGTGGACACAGTGCTAAGATAACCCTCAGTTTTTCCTGACAAAGAATTATGAAAACAGGATATCAGAGCAAGCTTAATGTAACTACTAATATATCTTGAATACAAAATTAGGCAAGGTATACAACTGTAGCTTTAATTCTAGATCGATGGAACTAAAAATTCCCTACAGCTTTTCAGCCACCTCTGAGCCACCTTCATGCATACATTCTCGATGCTTGTTCTTGATAATAGGTTTTGCTTGATAATAAATTTAGCAAATCCTACATTTATGAAGTGATATGTTCCTTTGAGTTTTAACTTCTGCCCCTTCCAACCTCTTCAATTTTGAAGATTAAGAGATTAAGAAGAGCCACACCCCCAAATCCTTGTTTACATCTGGGTCTCATTGTGCAATTCTGAATTAGAGCAAAGTCTGTAATGGGACCTTGGGAAGAATGAATGTATTTTCATGTGGGAGAGACATGAGTTCCTGGGAGCCAGAGGGCAGACTGTGGCTACTGACTCTGAGAATGATCCCCATAAACCCTGCCTCCTTGTTTTTATGCCTTTCTGTAATCCCTTTCCTTGAGTGTGGGTGGGACTTGATTCTAGTCCGCGGAATATAGCCAAGGTGATGGGATATGTGTGATTACATGAACATAAGATGTGACATCAGTCTTGGCAGGAGACTCTTCCTCTCTGGCACTCAGCCAACCAGTGATTTGTTGGGGGGACTCAGATGGCAAGGACTAAGGGCAGCCTCCAGCCAACAGCAAGCAGGAAACCAAGACCCTCAGTCTACAGTCCACAAAGAACTGAACTCTGCCAACAACCACATGAGCTTGGAAGCTGATCTTTCCCCAGTGGAGCCTCACACGAGCCTGCAGCCCAAGTGACGCTTTGATCAAATTTTATGGGATCCTAAAGCAGAGAACTCAGCCTCCCAATGTCTGCACTCCTGATCCCCAGAAACTGTGATAACAAGGTCATTTTAAACTATTGAATCTGTGATAATATTGTTTACACAGTAAAAATAACTAATACAAGGGTCAAGGCTTTATTGATCCTGTGACAAGGAAATGAAGAAGAACCAGAACAGAAAGACTTTGTTCATGGTCCCGGTGGGATTGTTAACCTGTCTGCGTCTTCACTGTCAACCCACAGGAGGAGAGGCAGCTCTAGCTTTTGTTATGGTTACACGAAGGGGTAGCAACCAATTTGGGTTACCCAGGATCTGCCAGAGCCCCAGTGAGGCAATAGAGAGAACCTCGTCTTATTTAAGAAGAATTACTAGCTGACAAGGGGAATATAAATGGGCACTAACAGAACACACATCTAGCAAGATAAAGTTGCCAAAGAAGACAGGAAACATCTCAAATTTTTCATAAATAATAAGAGAATAGTTACTTCTAATACTGGTATAAATAGCTTGGCTGGACTTATTCTCTTAAGAACGAAATTTATAAAATATTCCCAAAATACAAACAACAACAGTTTAAAGGTCCTAGATACTGACCCAAAGTGTGAAGACCGTGGGAAGAAGCTGACCTTAGACAATGGACTTTGCATCATCACGCTCTTAGTGTGATCTCAGCCCTTCTCCCATTCATTTGTTCTCTACAGGGAGTCTTTGGGCTCTGCTGAACTTCTGGGCTTGTGTTTGTTAATCCCACCTCATGTCCTGGCAGTTCTCCGAATCCCTTTCCTTTGTGGACCCAGAATCACAGTGCTCCTGAGATCAGCCACATCCCTGGCCAAGAAGTGTAGCCTCCAGGCCTGGCCTCCCCATGACTATTTCCCTTCCTCTCAGGGCTCCAACATCCTGAGTTTTGTTTGTGTTTGTTTGTTTGTTTTTGGCCTAATAGTAATTTATTTGTAAGCAGTTTTATTGCAATACCATTCACATATAAAAATTATATACTTAAGGTGTACAAATTTTGATACTGCAGTTTGCTGTTCTTAACAACCCCAGGTCACAACCATCTTACTTATGTACACATTAGGCAAGCTTGGCCTTTTAGTATCCCAAATTAGTAGACCAACATCACACCATAAGTCAAGAACCTAGATGGCTCTATCTTCCTTACATCTCTTTGACCTCTGCTCTTTCTCTCCACCTTCCTCCCTCAACTCCAGCTTCACTTGCCTCTGGCTGCTCACTGTTTTTCCAACACACACAAGACACACTTCCACCTTAGGAAATACCTTAGGGCATTTCCACTTGCCATTCCTTTGGCCTTAGATTGCTCTTCCCCCAGATATATTTATAACTATCTCCCATGTTATGGTTTGTGTCTAGATGTCCCCCCAAAGCCTCATGCAGTCCTAGGTGGGTCTTTTTCAGAAGTAGCTGGATGTAGAGTATGTGATTACTAAATTAGCCCCCTGATTGATTTGGCATAGTTCTGCTAGGATCAAGGATGTGATACTAGGATTAAGGGTAGGAGTGCTAACCACCCTACTGTGGGTAGCCTAGATAAAATACAAGGGACAGAAAGGGGCTTGCCTGCCCCCTTTTTGCCTGCCTTGCTGCCTTCTGCCTGTCTGCCAAGCCACCCTGCCTTGGATCCAGCCGATTGTGGACTGAAACCTCTACAAACTGTGAGCTAAATAAACCTTCCCTCCCTTAAATTTGAGTGTCAGGTATTTTGTCTCAGCAATGAGGAAAAGTAACTAAGACATCCCATTTTTATGTCTTTGCTTAAATTTCACATTTTTGTGAACCCTTGCCTAGAAATTCCATCTAAAACTAACAAGCCACTACTATAGCCATGACACTTCCACCTCCTTTTCTTTACCATGTATTATCTAATGTGCTAAATGTCTTATCTACTTAGTTATTTACTGTCTTTCAATCTAAAATATAAGCACTATGTGTGCATAGATTAGTGTCTACTACTTTCTTTTATTATTTCTTCAGCATTTGGAACAGTGCCTGATATATACCAGGTACTCAGTAATTATTTCTTGGATTTCTGAATTTGGCTATGTAAGAGTTTCACTTTTCTCTAGTATAATTTCTCCCATGGATGGCCTGGCTGGTACTAAGTTGCATTGGTGTTTAGGTGACTCACAATCATGGTTTTAACATTTCAGTTGTCTTTGGCTAGAAGCACTTGATCCTAAGTGACTAAGGCAGAAATAAATAGAACATTTAGGACACCCCCAATGCAGAGTCATGGATTCCAAAAGTTCATTTATAAGTCAATTGTTTGGACATCCCGAACTTATTTTCAGAACACTATTGGGCACAGCCAGTCAACTGTGAGGAAGTCTGAGAGGACTAGAGGGTGCCAGACTTGGAACCAGATCTGCCCCTGCGAAAGGGCTGTCTCTGAAAGGACAGGAGCAGGTGCACTGAACTCAGAGGACGCAGTGTGGCCAGCAGGGGCTTCGTCCTGAGTGCATGGTATACACAGCGGTCTGCATTAGAAAGGGCCCAGAGCAAATGGGTGACTCTACCCGGGAAGTAGAGTTTAGCAATCTAGGAGGAATGATACTTAGGAGATAAGTTTACCCAAAGCATCCTTGAGATTTGCAAAGGTAAGCTGTAGAATAGAGAAAAAAATTTGCAATTCTTATATGTGACAAATGATTCACATCCAGAATATTTAAGGAACTGCTTTTATTTTAAAAAAACAATGAACGACCCAATAGAAAAATGAGCAAAAGACTTGAGCAGTCACTTCACAAAAGATAGATATTTCATTACCTGTCACCAAAATGGCTAATACAAAAAAGACTGACAAAATCAAATGTTGGTAAAATGTGTGAAGTGATTGAAATTCTCATTTATTGCTGGTACAATTACACATTGATACAAAAACTGTGTAAAATTACAGTTTCGTAATTACTTAAACTCTTAGATAAACCAATTTAAGAGAAATGTGTATATATTGAACCAACAATATCTGTAGCAACATTATTTTTAACAGCTTAATCTGAGACCAATCTAGATATTTATCAACAGAAAAATGGATACACACAGAGGGAACATTCAGAAATACTGTTCAGTAATGATCAGAAACACACCATGGCTACCCAGTAATATGGTTGCATCTAACAAGTATAACGGTGAGCAACATATGCAGATGCAAAAAAACATAGATAACACAGTTCTATCGATATAAAGCTCACAAACAGTTAAAAGTAATGTATAATAAAGGAAATGACTTGTGCTGCAAATTTGTGTGGACTCTTCCTGGGAGAGGTACAGATGTTTCTAGGGTCATGGTGATGTGCTATTTCTTGAGCTGGGTGGTAAGGACCAGGTACATTCGTTTTGGGAAAGATTGTTGGCCCCAACACTATACTTTTCTATATGTGAGGTGTATGTCAAGAGAATATGTATCTTTAAAAAATTTATTAAAGAGAAAGAGAAAGAAAACTCAGGGCCAGCATCAGGCAGAGCTGGAGCAGGTAGCAGAGCCCAAATGCCAGGCTGGGGCCAGGAATTAAAAGCTACCTTATGTAAGGGAGACTGAAAGGATTTCTGCAGAGCCACAGCCCAGGAAGAAAGGGACCTTCTCCCAGGAGAGGGAAAGCAGAGGCTGGGAGTGGTGTAGACAGCTAAACCCAGACAAACTGAGCTCACAGTCTTGCTCTGCCATTTACTGCCTTGGACAACTTACCTAACCTCTCTGGATCTTATCTTTGTCATTTGCAAAACAGAAATGATACAAAACTCTAGGGTTTGCCTGATACAGAGAATGAGTTTGCTAAATATAGCTATTAATAATCATAGTCACTTTACCTCAGCCAGGTCAAGAAAGAGATTTATTTAGCATGCCTACGGGAGAGCTTCAGTTGAGATCTCAGGAACAATGCAGAAACCCACCAATGCAGACCAGGGGCCGAAGTCGGTGCTGAAAATGCACTAAAAGGGACTCACATACATTCCTGAGTCCTGGACTAGCAATGCTTGAAATTCTGTAGGCTGATTCTGCAGTTCTCAAGAGAGGGACAGGAGGGATACAGAGGGTGAGCTGGACCCAATGGGATAAATTTTCCACAAATATGACTGCCAACAATTTCTCCTGTTGTGAGCACTTCCTCTACCAGGAGTTGAAGTCTGTTTTTCCTTCCTGGAGTCAATATTGGCTCTGGGATTAGGGTCAAGAGGCCACATGGAGTAGTCAGGGAAGATGAGAGAGAAAGAGAGACAGAGAGAGAGAGAGAGAGAGAGAGAGAGAGAGAGAGAGAGAGAGAGAGAAGGAGAGAGAGAGAGACTCCAACATATGGGAGGGATCCTCCTTCCAGGAAAATTCAACCACCCATTGAATGCAGCCACATAAGTGAGCCCTGGCCAATGTCTTGTGGACCAGAAAAATTGTTCATTGAATCCCTGGAAGTATGAGCAGTAATAAATGATTGCTGTTTTAGGTTTGGGGCTGGTGTGTTATGCATCAATAGATAAACTAATGTTAGCATGGGAACCTCAAAATGAGGTGCTACCGTAACAAAAACCCAATACATGTGCAGTTGCTTGTGGATTCAGGGAAGTGAAGGCAGGAGGAGAGGCCAGAAGACTGTAGTGGTGGCTGTAAGGGTGATAAGGAACCATGTTGGAAGCTGCAGGAGGGACAGACAGCATTGCATGGTGCAGCAAATTAATGTACTAAGTCAAACCTGTGCCCTATGTACTTGCAGAGTTTGCCAAGGAGATTTTCCAAATGTATTCTTTTTATTGCCTGTGATAAGGTGAAGAAAGAGGGAAGTGAGCCAAAGAAGGAACTGTCCAGCTTCAAGTAAAAGTTAGAGGACTTGAGGATTTGAAAATAAAGTCATTTCTCATTCTCAGCATCTCTCCACCTGAAAAAAAGTGTTCTCAAAATAAGAAGTAGTGTCAGGGAAAAGATGAAATCCAGGATGCTTTGACTGAAACAGCCTTAGGTACAAGATTTAAACCAAGTGTTGCTGTAAGACTCTTTGCTAAGGTCACATAAAGATTTAAGGTGGAGCCTCATGGATCATTTCACTTAGGTTTCCGAGAAACTAAAGAACATTTTTCCTCAGGACCCTGAGTTGTGGCTCAAGTGGAGAGAGGCCTATCTTGGAAAGAACTGCGAGTGTGGCTTTTGGCTAATGAAGTGGATTATAATTTGATAAAAACCCACAAAGATTATAAGGGAGTTGCACCAAGTTGGACGAAACTGGGGTGGAGAGAGTTCAAAAAACAGAGACTTTGGGGCTTTCTCTCTCTTTGGCGAGAGCAGAGCCAGTGTCAAGCATTGTTAAATTATGATGGAAATTATGATGGAAAGGGCAGAATCAAGAGCTCAGAGGGTGGAACCAAGAGCATTGGAAAATACTGAATGGTATGTGGTTGCCTGGATTTCATGATTACTATGGACCTGAAATAATAGCTACCCCTGTCTCACTGTTAGACGTTAGGCATCTTCTTGTTAGGTGTCCTGGATTGGACCCAGGGCCTTTACGCTGAGCTGTGTCCCCAGCCCTTTTTTATTTTCCAGTTTTGATACATGGCCTTGCTAAGTCACTGAGTTGGGCAGGCTGGGATCCAACTTCCAGTCCTCTTGTCTCAGCCTCCTGGAGTGCTGGGATTACAGGCATGCACTACCACATCTGGCTGGATGTTAGGTGCCTTAAGAGGCAGAAAATACATAATTCACAGGGATCCAGAGCCAGAGGGCTCATCCTGAAGAATCTTATCTACATTTGGACCTGAATGTAAATCATTAGAAACGACTTCAACATGCTTGTCAAAGCTGAATGTGTCTATGAGTGAAGAGTACTAGGAGGGGACTGAATTGTGACTAACAGAGGTGGCAGAAGTGGCTTTCCAGAACTCCTGGTCCCAGGCATTGTAGCTTGTATCTCCATGTCTTGGGAACCAGTTGTTATGAAATAGAGTTCCAGATATACTCCTGTATCATGAGAAGCTTCCAGAAGAGTGAAATGCCCAGGCAGCCCCTAGCCAGGTCAGGCACCTTGACCCAGCTGCTGGATGTGTTAGGGAAGCCACCTTTCATTCCAGCCCTGACAGATCTCCTAGCTAAATGCAGGGACAAGCATGACTTCAGAGGTCATCTTGTAAAACAGTGTCAAGTTATGCCTACTAAGCCCCATCCAGGCTGGGAATTTAGCTCAGTGATTAGAGTGCTTGCCCTGCAAGCACAAGGCCCTGAGTTCAATCCCTGGCACACACACACACACAAAAAAAAGAGTACGTTCTAAGCCCCACCCAAACCGAAGAATCATGAACAAATAAACGGTGGCTGTTGTCTTAAGTCACCAAATTTGGGGGTAGCTTTTTTTGTGATGTATGAGTCACTTTCCTGTCATTGGGACAAAGTATGTGACATCTACAAATTAAAAGAGGAGAGATTTATTTTGGTTCATGGTTTTAGTGGGTTCAGTCCACACTGGCCAGCTCCAAGGCAGAAACAACACTAAGCAAGTTTATGGCAGAGGAGAGCTGCTCACTCCACGGAAGCCAGGAAGCAAAGATAGAAGGGAGGAGGCGAAGACAGGAAAATGCCCTTCCAGGTCATGTTGCCAGTGATCTACCCCTTCTGACTAGGCTCTACCTCCTAACAACATATTCAGTTATGAACAAATCAAAGAATTAACCTGCTAGTGAGCTGAGCACTCCCAAGATCCAATCACCTTTCAAAAAAGTCCTACCTCTGAACACAAGCGAATTGTAGGGGACATTTTAGATCTGAACTATAACCTTGTGACAAGAGACAACTGACACTACCCAGCACATGGAAGGTGGTGAAGTTTTCATATTCCTTACATAATCTACAGGCTCTAAAAGATTTGTTTACCTGCTGCTGTTTCTACTTCACCTGGTATTATTCCTTGTATTAGCTTGGGGTGTTAACAACAAAATACGATAGACATTAGTTTTTTCACAATGCTGGAGGCCAGAAAGTTCAAGAACAAATTTCCAGCAGCATTTGGTTTCCTGTGAGGGCTTTTTTCTTGCTGTAGCTCCCGTATAACTCTTCTTATAAGTGCACTATGAAATCCCTAGCCCCATAATCTCATTTAAGCTTCATTACTTCTCAAAGGCACATCTCCAAATACCATCACATCGAATGCTAGGACTTCAACATAGGAATTTTGGAAGACACAGTTCAGCCCATAACATTCCCTTGTCCAATTTTCTCCACCAACATTGACTCTTTTGCTTTTCAAACATGACAAGTTCTTTCATACCTTGGGCTGGGCCATTGCTATTCCCTGTCTACAATATTGTGCCTTCAAATCTTCACTGGCTCCTTCTTATCATTCAGTGTCACAACAAATGGTACTAATGTCTCCTCAAATTGGCCTTCTGTGACCCCTTAAATGTGTACTATGCCTGACAGACACTCTACTCTATCACCCTGTAGTATTTCATTCACAGAATTCAGACTCTCTGATGGGATCTCATCATTTATTTGTTTGTGTGTATGTTTATACATTCCCCAACACACAATGTCCATGACTTACCTGTTATGTTCACAAACCTTATCTGTCACTTGTATGGCTGTGTCTTCAGTGTCCAGAATAGTTCCAAGCAACTGACAGGTATTTTTGTAGTTTAATGAATAATCTGCAACACGCCTACATAGAACTAGTAAGTGATATATCATATATCTGGTTTCATTCATCAAATACTTCCTTGCTACAAGATAGTTCACTGAGAGCTGAAGATGGATCAGACATGGCCCTGGACCTTACTCATATTCCCCCTGGATGTATATGGTGCATGGAAGAGGGCAGAGCATAAGCACAACTCTAGCACAGTGTGATCAGTGTGTAAACAGAAGCATTACGGAGATCCAGGTTAGTGGTAGAGCATTCTGTCCAAATGGAGGAGGAGAAGCAGGTCATGGAGAGAATCAGAGAGAACTCTTCAGTTGCTCCTTAGAGAATGAGTAGTGTCTTAGTTACCTTTCTCTCGTTGCTGAGGCAAAATACCTGACACCCAAAATTAAGGGAGGAAAGTTTTATTTAGCTCACAGTTTGTAGAAATTTCCGTCCATAATTGGCTGGCTCGAGGCAGGGTGGCATGGCAGACAGGCAGAAGACAGCAAGGCAAGCAAGGGGGACCTAAGCAGCTTCTTTCTGCAGCTTATATCTTACCCAGGCTGCCAGGATTAGGGCAGTGCCAAACCAATCAATGGACCGATTTAGTAATCACAAGCTCTCTAAATTCAGCCCACACACTCTAGATTCAGCCACCTCTGCAAAAGCTCTATCTGTGACCGCATGAGACTTTGGAGGCACATCTAGGTGCAAACAATAACAAGTAGCTAGTGGGTAAGATGGTGAAGGTCAAGCATTCCACACAAAGGAGAAAGCATGGTGGAAACAACCCAAGTATCTGTCAAGAGATGGATGGATGAGCAAGATGTGGTCTAGTCATACAATGGCATATGACTAAAGGAAAGAAATTCTGACACCAGCTACACGAAACCATGGGGACATTATGCTAAGTGAAAAAAGCCAGTTACAAAAAGACAAATACTGTGTGGTTCCACTTATAAGAGGTACCTAGAGGAGTCAAATTCACTGGGAGAAAGGGGAATTGTTGAAATGGTGAGTTATTATTTAATGGGTACTGAGTTTTGGTTTTGCAAGACAAAAAAAGTTATAGAAATGAGTGGTGGTTATGGTTGTGCAACATTATGAATGTATTTCACAACCCTAAATTGCATAGTTAGAATGATTAAAATAGTAATTTTAAGTATATTTATTGCTATTTAAAAAGTTGAAAAATAACAGAAGTAGCATGAACAAAAATATAAGTGGTGCAGTGGCTTGAGTGTAGGGAGGATGCAGGTAGGGGCAAGGGCTACAGATACGGCTGTAGGGAAGAAAGGAACCAGGTTATGTGAGGCTTGCGCATTGTAATTACAATTTGTGCTGTCTTCTACAGAAAATGTGGAAACTAGTACAAAACCTACTTGGATGGAGTCTTGACTCCGGATGTCAAGAATTTACATCTTCACCACTATGGTCCTAGAACTAGGACAATGGCCTCCCTGAGTCTCTACCACCAGCAAGGATCCCACAAGCAGGGGAGAAGTACCAGATCTTTGGATTCTGGAACAAGGTAGGAGCAAGGATTGCAGACCCCAGAGAGGAAAGGCCTGTGGGAGGAGATGCTGTGAGAGGGAAGTGTGGAGGCCCCTGTGAAGGGTGGTGGTGGCCTGGAGGGCAGGAGAAGTAAAGACAGCCCTGGGCTTGACTCTCTCTGAATCAAGCATTTCCCTGTGTTCTTCCTACTCTTCTAACATGGACATGTTGGGGGAGGGGCAACGGGAGGGAGTAGAAGCAGTGGCAGAGACTTGGTGACGGGAGGAGGGTCTTTCTATGCTTCCAGTCTCCCTCCACACTCAGTACCGTGGACTAGTTGGGGTGGAGGAACAGGGAATGGGAAGAGGGGTGTGTCTTTTTGTCTGTCTGTGTTTGTGTGTCTGTTTCTCTCCTTCTCTCCACTGCCTTCCTCCGCGGATTTTATTTTCAGCAGTGGAGACTGATACTAGAACTGGTAAAGATGGACTGATCTCAGACACTGACTAAATATATTATGGAGCACCGGTTCTCCAGAGGTCACAGAATTGAAGAGAGCAGAGGAAAGTGTGTGTGTGTGTGTGTGAGACAGAGTCAGAGACAGAGAGACAGAGAGAGACAGAGCAGACCGCCACCTCCCGTGAACAGACTGTCACCTCCAGTGAGCAGAGTGAGGGCATTCACTCCCTGGAATCCCCCAACTGGGGGCGGGTGTCAATGGCCAGCATAGGTGAGCATACTGCGCCAAGGACACATTGGTGCCACACTGCAGTAGGCAAACACATTTGTCAGCACTTGTCAGAAGCCTCTGGACACACGCAGGCCCAGGGTACAGCAGGGCAGGCGGCCTGGCAGGCAGAGTTGTTCTCCCACAGTGACTTCCTGGGCTGGGCGCCAAGCTCTGAAGGACCCAAAGAAGTGGGTGGAAAGAACATCTATGGTGCAGGACCAAGAGAGTGTCAATTAGAGAAAAACTTCTGGATAAGCTTGCCTTTTTAAGAATTTTTTAAACATATTTCAAATTTGCTTTAAAACTTTTTGCCTAATTTCTAAAAAAGTTCCATTTCTATGCACTGCTTTTCCACAAAACAAATAAAAAAGGATTTCAGATGTCACACTCACCTTCTCCACCAAAACCCCATTCCATCATTATTAGAAGTAATTGATTCAATTTAATTTTTAGTGGAGTCAGTTTAATTACTACAACCTTATACAAACAGCATGGAGGTTAAATAACACATGTACTTTTTTTAAGTTTCAAAATATAACACTTATTTACTTGGTTATATGATACCAGTATTTTTTTGTAGAATTGAAATAATAAAATATCATCTCAAGGGAGGTGTAACTGGAGGTGTAGCTCGGTGGTAAAGTGCTTGCCTTGCACATGGAAAGGCCCTAGGTTCCATCTCCAGAACTGAAAAAAAAAAAAAAGAAAAAAGAAGATTATAAAGTACTGCTGGGCATGATAGTGCACACCTGCAATCCTGGCACTCAGGAGGCTGAGGTATGAGGACGGCAAGTTCAAGTCCAGCCTGGGATATACAGTGAGTTTGAAGCCAGGTTGGACTTGATAGCAAGATCTTGTCTCAAAAGAAAAAAAAAAAAACAAAAAACCAAACCAAGAAGGAAGAAAGGAAGGAAGGAAGGAGAGGAGAGAGAGAGGGTACAAGAAAAGGAGGGAAGAAGGAATGACTGCCTCAGAAAAACTTTATCCTTGCCCGTGTTCTCATCATCGTCTGTCTGCTTGTCGCTTGATTGTTTGAGTCAAAGTAAACCTGTGCCTGTACCTTTGGTTCTAAACACTTTGCATTTTTCCACCTTCCACACCCAGGGCATGCTGGACAGAATGAAGAGGAAGGCTAACCATTTAGCTACAGAGAGTCGCAAATGACTCAATAGTAAATGGCAGCTTCCCCTTCTCTAACTGTGTTCCCTATATAATTTACTGTGGAATAAAAGTATTGTATGCTAATGGAATGAAAGCACTTCATAAAAATATTCATTCACTATAAAAGGAGCTATAGATAAGCTTATAGAATTTATTCATTTTTGAGTTTCTATTACACTATTAGTTTAGTTATATTAGCAACTAATGTCTATTAAAAGGAAGATTCTAGAATCCTACCTTGACTTCTGGAATTCTGCTGGGGGCAGTTCTAGAAGGGTAATCCTGTGTGTTCTCTGTGAACATAGCCATGCTCTTATGCACATGGTTCATTCATCTACGTATCTACTATTTAGAGCACAGCACTGGCACCACTACTCTAAGACTTTCTGGTGTATAAATATATATTTATGTGTGTACACATGGGATGACTACATGTAGTTGTCCTTGCCTACTGACTTTTTAACCCTGTTAGGTCCATCTCTAATCTGTGTTATTTTTGCGTACCTGTCTGGTCTTGGCCCAGTGTCTTGATCATGGTAAGCACTAAAGGAGTATTTGCTGGCAAGTGTTTGATTTGCTGAGTGTAAAAATTCAAGAAGAGCAGAGAGGCAGTGGGATTGGACAAGTTTTGCTAACACATGTTCAACCTTTAAATGTATAAATTCTATTCTCTTCCAAGGCCACATTTCCAACATCAAATACTGACACAGTCTACAAGCTTTATATCATTTTCTCTGTGAGGAATAGCTCACCAGGGGGGATACTTCAGACAGAGAGGATAACACATAACCTCAGAACACTCTCAGCCCGCGGTGTCGTCATTCACACCCAGCCCAGTCCATTCAGTTTATATAGTAGCTCTGGCTGTGACACTAGCTGAGGTTACAGTGTTGTTCAGGCATCTCACGTCATCACTTTCCCTTCCCTCCAGCTTCTGGAGGCTCCTTTTAGCCACGAGGATCACGCGGTATGGCGTGTCCGTGGTGTCGCTTGTAGAGATAATGTTACCATTTGCCCCTACTGTCCAGTGACCCCGCTCCAGAGACACTGTCACGTGGCATGTGTGTGACTTAGAAGAAGAGGTCCTGAGCAAGGGCTTTGCCTATGGCAAACACATCCAACAGAAAATGTGGGCAAGGCAGTTTCCCCATGTTTGGTGACATATTCAGCCACAATACCCATGTGGTGTAGTTCTATCACATTTTCTTAGAGTAAGTGATGATAGAATAAATATTCCCTCTCTGAATATTGATAGCTCCAATTATCCTGCAAATCTTCCAGCAGTTCCATCCTGGTTAATCATGGATTATAGTACTCTTTTTTTTTTTTCTCCCTGGAAACGTCTCTTTAGGACCATCATTTTCATTTGATAGCTGTTCAATTCCAGACCCATAAAAGTCAAGAGGGAAATACAGAAATAGAATCAGAGGGACAAGGAAAGAAGGCAGTGGAACAGAATCCTTTTTAAGAGCTCCATGGACTTTGTGGAATTTCCTTTCTTAATAATCCTCAGTGTCATCACAAATATATTCTTGGCTGCCTTTTTCAGTTATGCAAAGTTCTAGGTACTGGACCCTTCCAACGTAGACACCGGCTGGGCTGGTGGGTAGGGGTGCACAGGGCAGGGGTCCCTCCGGAGCAGCTGTGCCTAAGCTTGTGAGCTCACACTTGCCAGTCCTCTGTTAGCCTGTTGTCAGGCTTCTGGAGTGTTAGAATAGTAAACAGTTGTTTCTCAGAAACAGCGATAGGGTTATCCACGACCTCACATGCTAAATTTAAATTTAATAAAGCTCTTTCCTAACAAGAGGGCTCAGTGATTTTTCAGCCGGGGTGGGGATGAAGAAGGAGCTGCCTCCAGCAGTCTGGGGAAGGAACCAGCAGGTACAGTTTGGTGGTCACTGAGTGATTCTGTATCCCACCTCCCATATCTCAGAGGATCACCTTCTCACCCCTAGCTGCTTCTGCCATTGCTCACAGCACTCTTGACATTTTGAAAGGAACTTACAAAGCACTTAGAGAAAATCAGACAGGCGGATGTCAAAAGCCCTTGGCCGCTGCCCTGTTGTTGCCTCTCTAAATCTCTCACGACTGCCAGGGAGCATCTAGAGAGACCACAAGTGTAAGGAGAATGTGGTGGGCATAATTAATGCTGATGATGGGCAATGGAGAGTCTTGGGGCTGATCCTTGGAGCTGCCAAAGACTTACAGTGTGAATTTGCATGTCATGAACCATGTGTTTGTACTCCCTGAAGAAGGGGGCTGGAGGTGGGGGTGGTGCTGCACAGACCAAAGGCAGGGAGCAAAAGGCTGATGGTAGAAGCAGAGGCACCCTCCATGGCCTGCGTGTCAGTCATTCCTCTGCTCCTTGTTCCTGCCTACGAGCTCTGCAGGGAAGCTCCTTGTGGAAGACATGAAGCCCAGGGCATTGTGTATTTGATCCATGACCTTTGATATCCAAAAGCATATATGGGAAACCAGAACATACCCGTGTTTTCAAATTGTTGGTACTTTTCTGTTCAGTAAGCCTTGGAGTATCACATGGAACTGTGAGGAAAGCATTTCTTTGTTCTGAGACCAACACTTGAACTGGCCATTTAATTATGCAAGTACAAAATGAAATGCAATATTAGAAATGGGGACCATGACAGGCACTCTTGGATAGCCAAGGGCTTCTCAGCAGACGATCATCTCCAGATAACAGTGGTTCTCAACGTGTTCCTAGACCCTCAGGTCTTCAGGGTCCAAACTATATGATAACACTAAGATATCATTCGTCTTTGCCAGTCTCATCCTTTCTCAAATGTACAGCCAAGTTCTCCTGATGTTACTTGTTTGTTAAGCGATAATGAAACAGACTGCAGGAGCAGACAAGAAAATCCAGGTGTCTTCCATTAAGAAAAATAATAAAGAGATGTGCAAAAATGGAAAGCAATGCCACGTTACCATTTTCTAAGGTAGAGTATGTTTCACAAAAATACTTTCTTTATGTAAATGTATAGTCACACATTATAAGTTTTTGTTATTTGAAAATGAATTAATATGTGAATTAAAATTTCTATTTTAATTACTAATACTATGTACAGTGGTACCTCAATTCACGAATCAGATTCTTTCCATGATTCTGGTCGTGAACAGAGTTGGATGAGAACTGAATCAAATATCTATGGTTCCAAAATTTTGAAGAGTATAAAGAGGTCTTCAGACTAGAAAGTTTGAGAACAGCTACTGTTTCATCTGTCTCAGGCCGATGGAGGCAAACAGGATTGGCTGCAGACCACAGCACCCAGCCTGAGGCTCTGCCCAGGGGGCCAGAGAGATCACTATTTTTGCATAGTAATCTGGGCCTCAGTGTCTCCACAGGAAGCTTTGGAACTCATTAGCCATTCCTAATTTCCTTTTACCTTGCCTGCCTCCCACCACAGAATTTGGAGAAAACAAATGAGCGTGTATTTGCTCGCCTGGCTTAAAAATTTGCAGCCGTGGCCCTGGGTCTCAGTTTTTACTAGTGAGATACAAAAAGTCATAGCTCAGGTTATTTCCGAGAAAGCTGCTGCTTCCTTGCAAAAGCGACAGGTGGGAGAGAAGAACATGCTGCCCTCGCCCATGCCCCTCCCCTCGGCTGTCGGGAACTATGGCAACCACTTGCAACTGTGAGGGGTGAAGCATATGACCTTCAGAGTGATGGAGTGGGAAAACCGGCTTAGGTAGCTCTGTACCAAAGCCTTTGTATTCTTTTTGTCACGTCAGAAAAATAAACCTGTCTGCTTACTGTTAATTTGACTTTCTGTTCTCAGCACCCACAAATATTGCTAATGGATCCAGTTACCTAAGCAGCTCTGGTGCCAAGGTGCTAACTGTTCCTGTGGGTGTGCAGTGAAGAGTTGTTTTCTCTGCTTTGGTCCTAAAGAAAAATCAACAAAAGACAAAACACTCACCCAAAACTGTGTACTTATGGAATGTGTGTGTGTGTTTTGTTTGAGAGTTGGTGACAGATGAGCCACTAAGCTGGATGGTGAGAGAGCTATCCCAGGTTTGGGCAAGAACAGTGCTGTTTGGGCTCTAGAGACGGACTGTGGTATAGAAGAAGGAAAAAGACCTGTGCGAGTCAGCTTTATGTTACTGTAACAAATACCCATGATCATCAACTCACAAAGAGACAAGGTTTACCTTGGCTCATAGTTTTAGATGTTCCAATCCATGATCAGATGTATCCATTGCTTTTATGCTTCTGGTAGGGGCATTGCCAAGTGGCAATACCAGGTGTAAAGAGCAAAAGAGGATGGGACTGGGGTCTCACTATCTGCTTTGAGGGCATTCCCTCCAGAAACCTAAAGACCACCTGTCAGTCCTTGCATCTTAAAGGTTTTACCACCTCTCATTAGCTCCCAGATGTGGACCAAGCCTCCAACACGTAGGGGCAGTCCAAGTTCAAGCCACAGCAGGGCTCAGCCCCTCCCCAAAGCCAAACTGCACACAGCATAATACCCTGGGTGGGTATTATGGCTTGTATTTAGATGTCCCCCCGAAGCCTCATGTGGTCATAGGTGAGTGTTTTCAGAGGTGGCTGGATCTAGAGTGTGTGAATCTGGTACCTGGGTTAATCCCCTAATTGGATTGGAATCATTCTGAGTGTGGCTGAATGGATTTACTGAAGAAGGAAGTTCCACCCTGGGTGTGGGTGGCATCGATCAATAAATTTGCAGCCTGGATGGACTACAAAGGGAGACTTGCTGCTTGGTACTTGCCCTGTCATGAACTGTTTCTCTTCCTTCCACTGCCATAACAGGAGCTGTTATTCCTCTTCCATGCCCCTCTCCCTTGCTGGCCTGCCTTGGAGCCAGCTGACTATGGAATGAAAGCTCTACTAACTGTGAACTATTAAAATAAATCTTTCCTCCTTTAACTTGGTGTTGGTTATTTTGTCCAAGCAATGAGAAGAGTAACTAAGACAGTGGACAACCTTCCCACATAGTGCTACCTAAAGAGCCAAATCTCCAAGACTAGTGAGTGGAAGCCCCCATTCAAAGCAGACTCTCCTCCAGACAAGCAGCAGATACTTTCCCTGGGCCTTGGGACTTGGCTTCCAGACTCTCTGCTCTTTGTCTCTGACTCTGGCTTCTTTGATGTTTGCCTTGTTGTACAGAACCAGGCCCTTCTTCTCCATCCGGTGCATCTCCCATCAATTTAGACGGAAACTTTTGTCCTTGTTCTTGGTCCCGTGATCCTTACAACCCCCTGAGGTCTCCTCGGTCTCTGGCCAAGCTTGGCCCACCCATACAGAGGAAGAGGAAGGAACTTGGCTACATTTGGGGTGATGGAACTGGGGCAATTATTCTGAAGAAATAATATTTGTGAAAATAATAACCCCAAACAGAGACACCTAATTATTATCACTATTGTTACAAGCCCTGGGGATTTGTGGGTATCTTGGAGTAGAGCTCTGTGCTCCATTCTCCTCTTGTTCCACATTCAGGTTCTTCAAAGTGTAAGCTTCCTTTGGGGCCTGTTTTCCCCTTATGGGCTGCCTTGATGTTTGCTTTCACTTTGTGTCATCAATGAGAAATGCACAGGGAGGAGGTGCAAAGGGAAGATTGAAGAGGAGTGGAGTGTACACTCATCAATGCATAATGACCTTTCCTAGATCCCATTCTTCAAGTAAGACAGTTATCTGCATGGCCAGAGACTACCTTTAAGACTCAAGACAATTCAGGTGTGTTGGTGCATGCCTATAATTCTAGCACTCTGCAAGGCTGAGGCAGGAGGATTCCAAGTTTGAGCCTAGCCTGGTAACTTACTAACTTAAGGAGACTGTGACACAAAACATAAAATAAACAAAAGGCTGGGAGTGTAGTTTAGTTAGAAAGCTCTGGGTCCAATGCCTAGTAACACACACACGCACACACACACGCACATGGGCACACACACACACACACACGCGCGTGCGCGCACAAGACCTGAAGACAGAAACCCAGCCAAGTAAGCGGAATCTATTGGAATGTATATCACCTTTCTCAATTCTTACACTCTTTATTTCCTCTTTCAAAGAATGTCTGGTTCTTTCCTTCAACCATAGCCTGTATAGTATGCACTCACTACTTTCATTTACTTTCTTAAAAATTTATTTTGGGCTTTTATTCCTAGACATCTTTCATGCGAAGCAGCCAGGCAGGGCAAGCACAACATCACGCCAGTGGGACTCCCAGCCCAGGGGATGCTGATGGTGAAATCACACATTCTTCCTGTAAGGAAGACTCGCCTGCTCTGTGCTGGTCTGTCTGTCTGTTGGTCTCTTTCACTGCTTCTCAGGAAGGGCAAAGAGATCTCTGCAGAAGCAGAGCCCAGGTGGGCAGAGGACACAGACCATGCAAGCAGACCTTGCCTTTGCCTTTACCAGCTCCCATGGCCCCTGAGGGAGAAGAGCTGCCTGTGAGCTCCTGCCTCCCATTGGCCGGCCAGGTCAGCACTAGCTCCGGCTCTCCTCCTTCCCTAAATTTGTGGGGAAGACGTGGGGCAGGATGAGTGTGGGGGAGCTAGAGAGGGACCTGAGCCAGAAAGCCAGCCTCAGCACTGCTGTGGCAGGAGCACATGGACAGATGACCCCCACCGCACCAGGTTCGGTGCCCTCAGGGTTCCCCAGACACAAGGCTGAGATTTGTCTAGAGGCTACATAGAACTGTATTTTACATGTGATTTGGCATTAGTGAAAGAGGATGCTGTATTATAAAGGAAGAAAAATCACAGGACAAAGAAAATATGATTAAAACATTTCTTTCAGGTTCATATAAAGACAGATTAAAAACTAATTTCCAAATCTAATGAAATATTCTTTTTTCTACAAGCATTACTGCAAGTCATGGGAACTGGAATAATTGTATTTTGGTTAAAAAAAAAAGCACTACAAAAGGGGAAGAAGGAGAAGAAGAGAAGGAGGAGAGGAAGGTAGAGGAGGTGGAGAACAAGAAGAGGGCAAGAGGTAGCACCTGCAGTGGCAGAAAGGAAGCCTCCAACGTGCAGTAAAATTGTATGGTGTAATTATTAATATATGCTGATGGCTTATAAATATGCATTCACAATTAATATGCAATTATAGTTGAAATTTTTATTAGATTATTTGGTAGCTAGGTTTAATTAGAAAATGTTTAAATTATCATATGTGTATGATTACATGTATTAAATTAACAATAGTTTTCTTGTATTTTGTGAATTAGTAAAAATGCAATTATACAAAAATAGCTTTTTTGTGTACTACTGGATTGTATAAGTGTGCTAAATAGTTTCTCTTTCCAATCTGCTTGCTGTTGTTTGATTAAATGAGATAAACAGAGTATTTTGCACCGTGTCAATGAGTCATACAACATGTTTGAAAAACCTTAACTATTATTCTTAGAAATACACACAAGTTTTGGGTGTGCTGGTGAACACCTGTAGTCCCAGCACTCTGTGAAGGTGAGGCAGGAGGATCACAAGTTCAAGCCCAGCCTGGGCAACTTAGAGACTTGGTGATACCCGGTTTCAAAATTTAAAAAAAAAGCCCTGGGTGTGTAGGTCAGTGCTGGAGCACATGCCTATAGCCTTGGGTTCGGTTCCCAGCACCACACATACACACACACAAAGAAGAAAGGGAAAGAGGCAACCAATATATATTTATCAATGTCTATGTACAGTTCAAAACAGGGGGACATTAAAAAAACCACTTTGTAATTTACTAGGTTATTCATGCCCTACCTTTTTGCATTTAGAATGTCTTCAGCATTCTAGTGTTTTGCTTATGCTTCTAGGGTACCTTTCCATTCTTTTTTGTATTCTATTCTGTTGTGTGTGCATCTCCTCTGCTTAACTCTAAATTCCTTGAGGTCGAGGCTACAGCACCACTATTTTTGTGATTTACACATAGATATTATTCAATAAATATTTCTTTGAATGGAAAACTTCTATTTATTGAGTCAAACTTTGTGGATGGCTTTTGATTTGCTTTCTTCACATCAAATGCAGTGCCCTAGGAGAATATAGTTATCACCTTACATGTTTTACTTTAATATTTATTTATAAGATGAGGATGCACAAGTACAAGATTTAATTTTCCAGTTGGGTGTGAAGGTTGACAAAAGAGTTAGCAAGAAGGAACTGAGAGCTGAATGTGGTGGCACATTCCAGTCACCCCAGCACTCTAGGAGGCTGAGGTAGGATTGAAAGTTTGAGCCTAGCCTGGGCAACATAGAGACTTAGCAAGACTCTGTCTCAAAAAATAAAAATTTAAAAAGAACTGGGGATATAGCTCAGTGTGAAGGCCCTCAGTTCAATCCCTAGGACAGAAAAACGCCAATTTAAAAAACGGGATTAAATTAAATAAGCTTTAGTTTGGTACAACTATGCTATGGAATACTATGTAGCAATTGAAAAGAATTCAGTGTCCTGATATAGAAAGGTCTCTAGAATACACTTAAATAATATAACAAGAGTTAAACCACTCTTATTCCTAGTTGCTCTCTTTTTGTTAATAGTATTGCAATTTTTATTAAGACAGGTATAGCTTGGGCTGGGGATTTAGCTCAGTGATTAGAGTGCTTGCCTTGTAAGCACAAGGCCCTGAGTTCGATCCCCAGCACCGGAAAAAAAAAATTAAAAAAAAAAAAAGACAGGTATATCTTTCCTCTCTTTTCACATCAAATGACTCATGAAGACTTGTTATTTAGACAGGGTCTTGCTATGCAGTTTAGACTGGTCTTAAACTCACTATGTAGTCCAAGGCTGGCCTTAAATTCATGGCTACCCTCCTGCCTTAGTCTCCCAAGTGCTAAATGTGCACCACCATGCTAGGGTCACGAAGACTTTTCCATTTCAAGATCTTCCATCTGCATCCTAACCTTCAGCATTCCATGCTACAGTCTGGTTTGCTTCTAGTTTCTTCATGCTCAAATGTTCCATGATTCAATCTTCCTGAGATGTAACTTTGCATATGTCACACCTTTGGCTCACAGTTTTAAGAAATCTGTCTTTGGTAGATTTCTAGAGATCAAGAATTTTCATAAACTCACCCCAACTTATACTGGGTTTTCGTACTATTTCCCGTTATCTACTTGAGAAGCGTTTTAGCCCAACTTGTAGGTTCTGTTCCCAGCACTGCAGCCTTGCTCTGGGAACACTGGGACCCTTTGCCCTCTTCCATGTGAAACCCTGTAATGGTGAGCAGGATGCCAGCAACTCGGCCCCTGGCTTCTGCTCTCCATGCACCTTTCACCAGCAGCAATGTTGGCTTGTGAATCCATCTCTTTGGATTCTGCTGCTTCCTCCTTGAGATAGACAGGGATTTCCACCTTGCCAGTCTCTCTGGGTTTATATGAGAAGCAAATGAACTACGTCTAAAGGTGTTTAGAAAATATAAGTAGCAGTACAGTTGTAGGATTTAGTGACTAGTACAAATGTAGACCAGGCTAGACTTCCTCAATAAAACCATTTTCAGCCTCTATCACCTTGCTATCATCAGAATACCTCAGTTAGCTGCATGTGGTTTGTTTCCTTTTTTGTAAGTATCTTCTCTCCCCAACCACCTTTCAGCATGGAAGGGAAGATGTGACTTTTCTGGACTCCTTGTATGCCCGCCTGCAAGACAGGCACTGTATATAAGCAGTACTCTATTGATGGGGAAGTTCTCCTGGACGCAACAATTAACTGCTTCTCCTTTCACTTCCAGATGACATGTCTCAGTTTGGACTATAAATTTTCATGTCACTCTCTTAATAAATGACTGTGGATCATGGTGATGGTTAAGGAAAGCATCCTTCATGTCACATTTTCTTTGGCTTTTTCCCCCCTACTGTCCTTTCTTTTCTCAGTGTTACAGCCAGATTTTTAATGTTTGATTCTGAAAACAAAACCACTCTTTAATGGTTCTTTCACATGGAAATATAGAACTGTAGTTTTTATTGCAAGTCCAGCAATGCGTTAGGATGCAATGTTCGTCTCCTGGAAAGCTATGTGCAAAATATTTCTCTTTTCCCTTTAGCTTGTCTGACAAAGACAAAGGCAGAGGCCAGTTGGCATAGAGATGATACAGAACACACAAGATACTCTTCAAGCAGCCTGAGCTAGCCCTACAGATCTGACTGTAAGAGCAATATAAAATCAGCAGATGATAAAACAATTTGGTTCCCTGATATTATAAAACATCATTATAGTAAGTTGCAGAAAAAAAGACATTTTTCAGATATCAAGTATCATTGGTAGCAAAGGATTAAGAAATTACATTTTTATTTAGTTCCCAAGGAGCCAGTTAAGATATTACCCACCAAAGCAATGTGATTTTCGGATTTAAAGTCTTGTTTCAGTTCTTTTAAAAATAACAGACACTGTCTTAATCTGCACTAAGTATGGTCATTTTGACAATAGACACCATTTTGGAGAATTCTCATTTTGTCTGTGACACAGGCCATGTCTGTGTGCCAAGGCTTGACTTTGACTTTGGTGCCTGTTTCAGCACGAGCACTTGTGGGAAAGACACTGATTCTCTAAGCTCTTATAGACACTTTTGTGACTCTATACCAAGAAATTCTCCAATTTTCTGTGAATACCAGCTGGGTACCCAACCCTTCATTCTCTCTCTTTCCTTTCTTCTCTCTCTTTCTCCTTTTCTTTTTTTGGTGCAATACTGGAGATTGAACCCAGGACATTTGCACTGAGTTACGTCTCCAGCCCCTTTAAATGTTTTTCTTATTTTGAGACAGGGTCTTGCTAAGTTGCCCATGCTGGGCTCAAACTTGCAATCCTCCTACCTCAATTCTCCCAAGTGCTGAGATTATAGCATGTGCCACTATGCCCAGCAAAATTTGTTATCTTCTTTGTGGCACTGAGATCAAACCCAGGGCCTCATGCATGCTAGGCAAGTCTCTACTGCTGAGCCATATCCCAGGCCCATTCTGTTCTAACACTAACCAGAGTTAGCACAGACCCAACAGGTTAAAGGCTCAGTCCCACAAGATTGTCCGCCACTTTTGATGCCAGTCGCAGGTCTCAGTCTGTGACATCTACTTCTGACCAACTAGCTATAATTTTAGGGTTCCTGTGACCCCCTCATGAATTTAATCATTGTTAGAATGGCTCAGAGAACTCAAGAAACTTACTAGGTTGCTAGTTTATTATAAAAGATACAGGCCAGGAGTACCCGGATGGATGAAATGTATAAGGCAAGCTATGGAGCATCTTCTGTGCCTTCTCAATACTTGTCATACTCCCAGATCATCACGAGCTCACCTGCCCAAGAGCTCTCCAGACCCCATAGTTCAGGGATTTTTATGGAGGTTTCATCTCACGATGCTCATGCAATGTATGTTCATTGTGGGGAGCAGTAGTGGGGCTTGAACCCAGAGCCTTCTCACTGAGCTAGATCTCTAGTCCTTTTTTTAAAAATTAAAAAAAAAATTAGAAACAGACTCTAGCTAGGCCACCAAATCGCCCAGGCTCCAACTTCTGATCCTCCTGCCTCAGCTTCCCCAAGCGTTGGGATGATTACTGGTGTGCCACCACACTCAGCTAATGTATGTTAATTTTTGACAATTATTGGCAGTAGATCCCCCAAGGAAATGATGGCTAAAAGACACAGCCTCCTGAAGACTCTCTGCCTTGAATCCTTAAAGATCACTTCTGTTTAAAGTTTGCGTAAGTTACTGGCACAACTCCATTCACTCTACGGCCTCTTACAGTTATACAGTCACAATGACAACTTTCTGGCTTGTGGCTGTGAAGTGGCTGGAGGAAGGAGATCCCTTTTGTAATTCATACAAAGTCTCCCTGAACGCAAACAATGGGGCTGCAGGGATAGAGAGTTAAATTACTTTTGTTTTCAGTGTGACTTCTCCATGGTTGATGAAAGCTAACTAGTACCCTTCATCTCCAGTTTGCCAACATCTCATCATTCCAGGCAATCTTTCCTAAAATCAGAATCTCATCCAGCAGAAGGACATTCTCAGTGAACATGTCCTCATGACCCTTAGCTACCACTTTGAAACCTAGAATCTTTCTCAGTCAGTCTGATAAAATGTTAATTCAGGCAATGGCCCTTTCAAATTCCTGTTCTTTGGGTCCTATTTGCAAAACTTGTCTAGGTTGTCTGTTTTGGTAAGTTAAATGCCAGTTACTCCAGGAAAGCAGCGTAAATGAGTTTTGGCTATTTCCCTATGCTGTCGACACTCAAGACTACAGGGCTCTAGAAAACCCAAGAGCTATTATCAGGTCTGACCAAAAGGAAAGCAAACCCAAGAGGTGTGCTGGGGTGGGGAATCCCATCCTATAAAAAGATGCAGATGTCTTCGTCTTATTAGCCTTGACCTTGCTCACGTCAGTTTGGTCATGCAGTTAGAGTCTTCCTCGGTGTGCTTGCAGAATGGGCACCTAAGGGTCTCTCCTCGCAGGGGCAGGATTGTGGGGCAGCTGAGAGGCTGGGCAGGCAATAATCTGAGGCAAAAAGTGGAATCCTCCACCCTCAAAAATGGTGCATAGGGGTTAGTGATTTAGCTCAAGTGGTAGAGTGCTTGCCTAGCAAGCACAAAGCCTTGAGTTTGATCCCCAGCACCAACCCCCAAATGGTGCATAGGTATGTCACAATATTAATTTCTCCCTGGAGGTTGAGGGAAGCCCAGTCTGCTTGGTGTGCAGAGGAGGGAAGGAAGGAGGGAGGGAGAGGAGGAGGGAGGGAGGGAACAGAGAGAGAGAGAGAGAGGAAGGAGGAGGAAGGGAGGGGGAAGAGGAAGAAGAGAGATGCTCAAAGAGGAAGACAGACTAGAATTCGCTTTGCTCTATTTTGGCTCAGGGTTTGGCTGCTTGCACCCACCAACCTCTGCCCGATGGATTAGCAGACAGGCAAGATGCTGGGAACTACTAAAAGAACAATTTCCGAAGAAGTCTGTTAGTTAGTTTGTGTAAAGAAATAGCTTCAAGGATCTTAGTTTTTAAGGTGTCTTTTGAAAATGACATTTGCTCATCCACCCAAATTGTATTTGGAAAATCAAAGCTACAAACAGGAACAGCTATATAATTTACAGGGTCCAGTGCAAAACAAAAATGTGGACCCTCTTGTTAGAGCATGAAGAATTTCAAGGTGTTGGTGACAACAGAACATTGAGGCAAGCCTGAGACCCTTGGAAGGAGGGGAGCTTAGAACTGCCCTACTTGTGCCCCCAACTGATGCCAGGACCCGGAGTAAGCCTCTTTGCTAGATCTCCTTCAGCCAATGTTTTGGTTCACCAGGAGCGGTCCCTGGAGAGGAGCATCGGCCACATCTTGGTACTTGGTGGAAGTGTCAACCAGATCTCCAGGCCCTGTCCATGTTAATAGTTCCTTCTCCATATGATTCTGTCTCATGCTTAGGTTTGAGAACCAGTGCCACAGGCGACCACTAAGAAGATGGGTTTGGGGACAGAAGAAGTCTTGGGGATTGTGTAGCCTGACCACATGAGGATGTCCTTATCATGAGGAAGTTGGAGCAGGATGAGGGAGAGGGAGGCCAGGAACTTAGGT
Organism: Hystrix cristata; assembly: GCA_004026905.1. Taxonomy (NCBI): domain Eukaryota; kingdom Metazoa; phylum Chordata; class Mammalia; order Rodentia; family Hystricidae; genus Hystrix; species Hystrix cristata. The sequence goes on along the minus strand of PVJO010003292.1, from coordinate 96,499 downwards.
TTAGCTCTCTTCCCCCACTGAGTAGATAGCACCAAGTGGCCTATTTCATTAGTTAATTATTCACCACCCATAAAGCCAGCTCACATCCCAATTTTAAAGATGAGGAAATCCAAATGCCAGAAGTGTTTAATGAGCTGACAAGTGGAGCTGGGATTAAAACCCAGCGCTCCTAAGTCCCCTATGCCTGGCCCTCGCCCAGCCTTCAGGTAACATGAGACAGCCAACTGGTGGGCAGAGCCACTTTCCAGTCTCCAGGAGCATCAATCCCAACTTGAAGCAGCTTGGCCCAATTGTTCCAGGAAATGTGCCTTTCAAAGAGACTCAGTTTGGCATAACAACAAGGACATATGAGTGTTTCATCACTTTTAGGGAGTTAATATTGATGAGACCCACTGTGTGGACATGCTGTGAATGGATTTACTCTGCCGGTCTTAGCAGTGCTGGTGAGAGGGTGGCACAGCCCAGAGCTCTCTGTACTCGCGGGCTCTTTGGGAGCCTATAACCCGCTGCTGTGTATCCTCAGGTCTGCCCCTTGCATTCCTATCTTTAAGTCACTTTGAAGGCCTTGGCCCTGGCTTATCATTTTTTCCATTCTTAGGCCAAGGCTATTTGTAGTTTCTCCACCTGTTACCATATGTGTTAGGCTGCAAAGGCCAAGTGCCGTTTCATTAATAGCATAATACTGGCACAAGCTCACTTAGAACACCGCGCTTTCTTTGAAAGCTCCATTTTAGGGACGCTTTATGAGACTTCACAGTTTTTCAGCTCTGCTGGTCCGGTTGGGTTGAGTTAGCTACGCACTGAGTTTCCCTTGTGGCCTGAGTTATTCCCATTTGTAAGTAAGGAATCTACGATAATTTACTAACTGCATGATATTTGCAAAATGCATACCTTATAAAGAAGTGGTATCTAAAACATGCAGAGAATTTTTGACATTCAATGAGAAAATAACTCAATTTTTAAAATAAGCGAAAGATCTGAAGAGACACCTCAAGAAAGAAAAATAGATGTCAAATAGGCATATGAAAAGATGTCCCACATGGTATGTTATTAGGGCTTGAAAATTTAAAAACCAATGATATACTACTACACATCTATTCATAATAGGTAAAACCCAAACACTGACAATATCAAATGCTGCTGAGGATGTGGAGCAATATGAACTGTCATTGCTGGTGGGATACAAAATGGTACAGCCACTTAGGAAGGCAGTTTAATTTCTTATAAAACTGTACATATTCTTTCCACACAATTCAGCAATACTGCTCTTTGGTATTTTATCCAAATGAGTTAAAACTTATGTCTACACATGAATGTTTATAGCAACTTTATTTATAGTTGCCCAAACTTGTGAACAACCGAGATGTTCTTCAGTATGTGAATAAATAGATAAACTGTGCTACATCTAGACAATGGAATATTATTTAACACTAAAAAGGGTTGAATTACAGCCACAAAAAGACATGGAGGAGTTTTCAATGCATATTAATAAGTGAAAGAAGCCAGCTTGAGAAGGCTACATACTATATGATTCTGATATATGACATTCCAGAAAAGGCAAGATTATGGGGATAGTAAAACTATCAGTGATTTCTAGGATTTAGTGGGAAGGAGGGAAGGATGATAAAGAGAGCACAGATTTTTTAGGGCATCTAAATGATTCAGTATGATACTATAATGCTATTCCTTGCTCAAAACCCATAGAACTCTACAACATAAAGAGTAAACCCTAACATAATCTACAGAGCTTAGTTAATAATAACATATCAATATTGGCTCATCAGTGTAATAAATACATCACATAAATGCAAGATGTTAACAATAAGGGAGGTGTAGATGAAGGACTCTGTGCTTTCTGTTAGATTTTCTTTAATCTAAAACTTCTCAAAATAGGTCTTAAATTTAAAAATTGCGTGAAACTATATTTGGATGATTTTATATGTAATATATTGGTGTGTGCACGTGAAAATTTCCTCCTTCATTTCTCCAAAAAATAACCATAGGATACTATAAGCAGGGGGCCTGAGACCCTTTGTTATCCTTATGGGAGCTTCTGAACTAAGGTTTGAATTAAGAATGAAATCCTGTTTAAGGGATGATAAAAAACAATTCTGGAGAAGGATGATGGCAATGGTTATACATCAATTGGATATCTTAATGCCACCAAACTGAACCTTAAAAATGACTAAGGTAGTAAATTTTATGTTATTATATTTTGCCATGATAAAAAATGTTTAAAAAGAAATGAAATCCTCCAGAAATGTTAACTGCTGATTATCTAGTGTTACTAGAATCTTCTTTTCAAATAAAAGCAATAAAGTGAGGTCTGGGGAAGAAAAATTGGATTAATATTTCTTGGGCTTTCTCATCTGTAAAAATGATCTTTAGTTTCCTCCAAGCTCTAAGATACCAAGCTTACATAATTCTCTGATTTAATTTGACAGGGATATTTGCAAAATAGGGTGGTTGGATGGCTGGTGAAGCAAAAATGAAGTGGGAGGTTTCAGTTTCCATTTTATCATTTCAAATGAGTCTCAGCTATGGTTCCAAGTGTCTCTGCAATCTGGAAGCAGCCTTCCAGGAACCCAGCATGATTGTGAAGGGCTAAGTTTACTTCTGCTTTCCCTTTGTAGCACTTTCTGACCTCCATAGAGGGAACTTCTTAATTCCACGTACATCCTATCTCCCTTCCTCTCCTATTCTCACGATGCTCTTGCCTTTCTCATGACTCCAAAGACCACCTGACATGAACAAAACCCATAAACCAAGCATAATTCCACCTTCCCTCCTCCCTTGGCGAGTCCCTGTCCCTCCCCAGGCGCTCTGATCCCATCCCCTTCTCTCTTCCACTTAGAACATGTTTTGTATTTCCCATTTCTCCTTCGAATCATCACTCTCCTCTCTCTTCTACATTCTTTTCTCTGACATTATATTTCCTTCTATACACTTTACTGTTTTCTTCCCTTTTTCTTGCCATTTCACAGAAAAAGGATTTTTTCTCAAAACAATATTTCCCATCTACTACTCTGAAATTTACATATTCTAGCTTTATCCTTTCAGTAATTACATGGGCTCTCAAGATGACATACACTGTAGGCTGACCCTGGTTTGTCCCCTCTGAAACTCATGGTAAGACTCTGTGGCCGTTGTAGCAATGTCAGGAAGTGGGGCCTTTAAGTGGTGATTAGTTCATTATGAGGGATTAATGCTTTCTCCTGGGACTAGGTTAATCCTCAAGGTAGTGAATGATTTCTTACGAGGAAATGGATTAGTTGTTGTGGCAGTGAGTTTTACAAAGCAAGGCCGCCACTCACATATTGCCTCTTCTGCATGTGTCACTTGCCCTTCTACTTTCCTGCCATGTTTTGACACAGCATGAAGCCCTCACCAGACACAGCCACCCAACTTTGGCTTTCCCAGCCTCCAAAACCAGGAGCCGAAGCAAGTGTCTTTCCTCTCTATAGTAACAGAAAACCGATGAAGAAAACACATATGTCACCAACTTCTTAAGTTATAAGACATCTTTATCCTTCCTCCAGACACTACAAGGACCTTGGGCCCACTCTACCTCTGAGCACCTGTTTCTGACTTATATGCTTCTATTGTCAGGCAATTTCTGATTGTTCATTGATGGAACAGTATATAGAAAAACAAATAGATTTTTGTACATCAATCTTGAATTCTGTAACCTTATAAAACTCATTTATTAGTTGTAATAGTGTGTGTGTGTGATTCCATCAGATTCTATATACATTCTAATCATTTGTAAATAAGAACACTTTTAACTTTCCTCTTTCCAGTCTGGATGACTTTTGTTTATTTTTCTGGCTATATTACATGGACTACAATCTCCAGCACAATGTTGAATAGAAGTAGTGAGAGCAAAATCCTTGTCTTTTTATCCTGATCTTGGTTTGAGGAAGGTTTCAGTACTTCATTGTTGAGTTTGAGTCATTTTATCCTTTAGCAGGTTGAAGAGCCTCTTTATAATGCTAGTCCACTGAGGTTATTTTTAAAATCAAGAATGCAGTTTGGATTTTGTCAAGTGTTTTTTTCCACAACTATCAATACAAATATAAGGCTGTTCTTTGTTAGCTTTTCAGTATGGTGAGTTACATGATTTTTTAAAACATCAAACCAGCTCTGTATTCTTAGGCTAAACCCCATTTGATAATGATGTATTCTCTTTATAGGTATTACTGTATTTGATTTACTAGAATTTATTTTAGAAAATTTCTAACTGCATGAGCTATATTTTCTGTAGTTTTGTTCTTTGTCTCAGAAATGAATTTGTGATTTTTGTACTGGAGTAATTCTGTCTTTATAGAATAAGTTGGGAAGGATCCCTTCTTCTACACTTTTTCTGTACGATTTTGTATTGGATTTGTGTCACTGATAAGAGTCCATCAGTTAAACCATCTCAGTAAAGAGTTTTCTTTGTGGGAAAGTTTTAAACTACAATTTCAAGTTCTTTACTCAGACTAGCAGGATATTTATTTTTTCTTGAGTAAAACTTAGTAATTTCTATTTTTGAGGAATTTTTCCATTTTACCTGAATTGTTAAATTTTCTGACATACAGTTTCATAATATTCCCTGATTACCTTTCTAATGTTCATAGAATCCAGCATTTGAGGCTCAGGAAATCAGTGCAAAAATGCTCATTCTCTGGCTGCTATTGATGTGATTAATAAAGTCTCTAACCCCACAGTCTCATGGTTTCTGCTACCATCTATGAAACTGAATTTTATTTGTTTTATTTTGGTTCTTGGCATGTACCCCAGGGTGTTAGATATGCTAGGCAAGCACTTTACCACTGTGCTACATCCCTGGATCTCTCTTTTTCTCTTTTTAAGCCAGAATCTCACTAAGTTGCACAGGCTGGCCTCAAACTTGCGATCTTCCTACATCAGCTTCCTCAGTACCTAGGATTGCAGTCATTCACCATCATGCCCAGCTAGTAATTTGTTTTTATATGTCTCTAGTTTATGTATTCTAAAATTTAAACACATTAACTAGTTAATGTAATTAAAGTTCTTAAGATCAACGCTGTAAGCACAGACTGTTTAAATACAGCACTTATCAATCTTTAATGTGCATGCAAGCCAGTGGTGATGTTGTTAAAATGCAGACAGGTTCCGCCGTGTAATTTTCCAAAGCTCTGCTGTATAAAAGCTCCCACGTGGGGCTGTGGGGCTGCAGACAGCAGCTCCTGAAGCACCAGGGGCTCAGCAGGTTTTCGTCATATGGCCTGAGGAATAAAATGTGGTTAAAATGTCCTGGTTTAAGGATCAGGTAATATCGACTTCAGTCTTTAAAAAAAAAAAATCTACTTCCAGGATGCTGAAATTTAAAGCAGCTTGAGAGATTTAGCCCAGGTTCTTCACCGTTTACAGGTATGGAAAGCTAGCTCAGAAAGGTACTGAAAGTTGCCTACAGACTCACAACTAGTAGGACCAGAACTCGGCTCTACCTGCCCCGCATGCCAGTAATTTTCTGCCAGAGGAGCCTGCCTCTGCAAACACCAGTGGTGACTGCGGCTGGAACAGGCCTTCATCTCACAGCCTCACTGACTTTGTACTGTATTTAAAACAAGAAAGCTGGCTGGACGCCATCAGTAAGACCCTCTTATGCTCTCTAAAAGCTTTCTCATCTCCTTTATCTCTCTCACTGAAGGAGAGTAAAAGAAGATGAGCTGGGTCCTTTGCTGCTATAGAACTGTGGACATAAGGTGATTAACCCATGCACAAAGTGGTGTTTAAAATAAAATTTCAAGTGGAAATGAACCCAGTCCGAAGTAAGAAGAGAGTTGTCTGGTTCTCAGACTCTAGCAAGTAAGACAATTTTATGGCCTTTTGCCTCATAGCACTTGTCTTATTTTCAGTTGAGTTGCCTTAAGAACTAAATTATAGGGGAACTTGGAGCTCAGCTTCTTTTCCATAGCTCAGAGATGACCAACACAAAACCTCCTCATTGGATTCTTTTATCACTGCCAAATCTCCCTGAAGAGACTTTAATAGCCTTTCAGTGCTGCTTTTCCTGTACTCCTTCCATTGCCTGACTTTTTCTTATATAGACCCTCAGGGTCCATAATAAAGGACTGAGAAAGAGGCATGCCTAGCATGTTTGTACATCTTTCTTGAATAAAGGAAGTAAAATTTCCTAATAATTTCATAATTTTTCATTAGCATATTTGTATGAACATTCAGAAAACATAGAAAATAAAAGCATATTACGCAAGACCACATACAAAATTTTAAAAAAGACTAAATGAGAATAATCAAATTTTAGGCTTCCTGCCAAAGGAAAATAACTAGCTTTTAGGTATATTCAATGGAGTCATCCATCCTGGTTACAGTTTGATCAAACAATACCTATTTTTGAGGGGTGGTGCTGGGGATCAAACTCTGGGCCTTGTGCTTACTAGGCAAGCCCTCTACCACTTGAGCTAAGTCCCCAACCCCCAATACCTATTTTTAATCTCCACCAAAGCAGAATGTCCTGGTCACAGAGCCTCCTCTATATGAACATGCTCTCAACAAGCATGTCATGTCTGTCAGGGTGGAGGCTCTCCAAAATTCTCCTTCTGGCATCACCCACTATTTGGGTCCAGCTGCTGATAATGTCCCTGGTCTACATTTGTCACCATCCCCAGCCCTCCGCACACCTGGATGTCTGCTCCTTTTCTCTGTTGTCTTGAGGTTGTTGCATCTACCCTCTGACCCTGGCAGAAACGCAGAGGGCAGCCTAGATAGAGTCCCTTCTATGCCTTCCTCTGCCTCCATTGAATAAATTAAAATATCTTCTTTTACTTTCCAAATACTCTTCACACCCATTTCCTTTGCTCCATCTCCATTGTCACTGTCCTGGCACCCTCCCTTGTCCTCTGCTGCTGCAGTGACCTTCTAACATGATGGTCCAGTTATGTGAGCCTGAGCAAGTCTGCGGGAGTTGCTCCTCACCTACAGAAGAAGTCGCCACTGTCCAAGGTGCTATAAGAGGCCTTGGTCCACAGGTGCAGCAGCCCACTGCCCGTGTGTCCAGTCTGGTTTCTTGGCACGCCCCACCCTCTATCTCACACTAGACTTTCATACTTGGGGCTCTAATAGGCCTCTGTGCCTTTGCACTTATTATTCCGTCCTCCTAAACACTATTCCCAGCTTATCAGGAATTTAAACATTCACCATCTATTTTGTCACCTCATGTAAACCAGTAATTTAATCGTTACTTTCATCATCAAGTACTATCTTCTATCCTTAACTCTATGTGTGACTTTATGTTCATCTTTACATGTACTTTTACACTACTGGCAGCACAGTTGGTTTGTTTATACTACAAATACATCCCATATAATACGTTGGTCAATAACAGACCACGTATATGATGGTGATCCTGTAAGATCATAGTGGAGCTGGAAAATTCCTATTCCTTAGTGATGGTGTAACCATTGTAACATCTGGGCTCATCCCTATCCCCATATATTCTGAGTGATTTTTTATGCCCTTGCCATTATATTTTATTCCTAATAAAATACAAATTCCCAAGAACTGCCTTTCAGGAATCATCACCAAGGTGTGATCAAAAAACACTGTAAATGTTTAATTTTTGTGTGGAGGTGGTGCTAGGGATTGCACTCAGGGTCAGGGCCCTGCACTTGCTAGGCAGGTACTCTACCACTGAACCAAATCCCCAACCCCTAACTTTTAAAAATTTATAGTACAAGATACATTGCTACTAATCACTCCCAAAATACTCTCCCTTGTTTTGGACATGCTTATCTCATCATTCTTGTCACTTTCTGAAGCAGGTATGGAAATCCTCTTTTGTGAGTGTCTTTATGAGGTGTGATCAAAAAACACAATGACTGCTATTGCTAAGTGCCATCCAACAGAAAAGCAGGCTGTAAAAACATAACATGGGTCCTCATCCAGCTTATTCCCTGGATCTGATACCATGTCACTTCTGACTCTTTCAAAAGTCAAAAGGAGAATGAAAGGTAAATGTTTTGAATCAATTTAGAACATCAAGGCAGCCACGAAGGTGCAATTGAAGACACTCACAAAAGAGAGCTTCTAGAACCGCTTCAGAGAGTGACAAGAATGACGGGACAAGTATGTTGGAAGGGAGGGAGAGTATTTCGAGTATGCTTCAATCATACTCTGTATGCATGTCCTACTCCATAGTTTTTATCATTATTTTAGAGTATGCTTTTGTCTATAAGCTTACTGTAAAGCAGTCTGCCATGTTATACCTGCAGCAGGCTTGCACAACACGTGTTTACTGTGTCTCTTGTTTGCCTGTAGAGACCACATCAAGATTGAACTAGACAGCTTGGCTTTTGTGAGTGCATCCTGTGATGTTCACACAACAGACTCACCCACAGATTTGTTTTTCAGAATGCATCCTGTTGTTAAGTGACATGTGACAGTATGTGGAAGTTTTTGCTCAGCTACCTCACTTCCTTCTGCTCTTCTAGCCTTGTGTACTATCCTGTATCTTCTAACTTCCTGCATCCTACCCACCCATGCTTCCCCATTTTCTAGGAGCCCAGATTAAGTCTCACTACCTAGGGCGCAAACTCAAATTCACCAATGCCATCTCAGACATCATCTGAACAAAATCTTGGCACATGTGGATGTTCGTGGACGGGCAAATTTAACCTGCGTGCCATCCTTGTCAGTCCCTACAGTCGTGTGGTAGTGCTTTTCTGGGGCTGACCTGGCCAGCGTGGAGCCCAAGGGCAAATCCAGCAGGGACGGGTGTCCTCCTGGAAGACTCAAGTGCTGAAATGGGTAACCAGGAAAACAGAGTCAGGTGGAAGAGAGGGAGTCCGAAAGCATTGCTGGACTGAGGCCGATACCAAGAGAAGTAGTGGGGAAGAAAAGAGGGAATGGAGGAAGCAAGGACACGAAACTAAAACCTCAGTGGGCTGAGCCAGCTGGAGGAGACCTGGGGAATGCTTGAGACTGGGTTGTCATCCTGGTGTTCACTGGGCCAACATGAAGTTCACTGGTAAAAACAGTATCTGCATCTGAGGTGAAGAATCTATTGATCTAAACGGCTCTCCAATTAGTTCAGAGTTTGGGACATGATTTTTGAGTGGATGGCTTTCTGATATTCCTCACCTTCTGAAATTTCAGGAGGACTCCTGTCCTTCTGATCTTTCCTCCTCGTGGCTCCTTCTTCCACACCTTCTCCCTCCCACATTCACACATATAGTCAAAAACTCCCAGCAGCATCATTGAGACAATACTGCCTTTAAGAAGAAAGCCTGCACGGAGTGATACAGGAAGATAACCAAGAAGCAGTATCAAATTAAGAAGGAAGTTGCATAAGAAGGAAGATCCTATTGTTTAATCTTATTTAAGTTTAAAAAATAATATTTACGTGTGAATAAAAATTCTCAAATGATTCACGAGTCTTTGTTAACATTGGTTATTTGTAAGTTTGGGGAGAAGTATTATGTTTTAAATGTACATTTATAAAAAACAAACGACTTGAAACACCTCCAAGCACACTGAATAGCCATCTCTACACCACCCACCCGTACTTGTTCACTTTTTAAAGGGGATCTGCATCTAGCAGCAACTCAAGAAAATTGTAAACATCATCAATAGAAGAGAGAAGGTGGGTTGTTGCATGAATGAGTGTTGAAAATGCCAAGGATTTCCTGTTGTTTTAAGTTTGCTCTTAACATAAGTAACAATGATTGGATTGAATGTTATCTTTTGTTATTTTACCCACGCTGCATGCATGCTGATTCTGTGAAAATGACCTACCTTTCTTAACTGATGACAGTTTCAATGGAACTTATCGTAGGTGGAGGAAATAACAAATGCAAACTTAAACTACATTAATAGATGTAAGTTTCAGCTGTTGATGATGTATTGTTTGCCGAACTGGCCAGAACACAGCTGGAGTAATACATGTTACCATTTATTATAAACATAACATGTACTCATTGTAGAAAAAAAATAAAAAGGAACAAAATTGTGTGAAATAAATAGCGGAAGTTCCCCCATCTTCCCACCCCTAACCAATTCACTTTGGTTAACTGAACAGTTTGGAAGGTTTTCTGCCAAATATGAACATTTTATAAATGGGTATAATTTTCTTATACAAACAAAATCATTTTTGCAAATGTTTTTAATTTCTAAGTCATGGACATCTAAATTGAGAGACTTTCCGTATCTTCCTTAATTAGTCCCTTACACCTGGACATTTGTCATGTCTGTGGGGTAGATTTAAAAAATCAGAAATTCTGGGTCAAAGGGTACAACTAAAATTTCTGATAGGTAGTAACAAATCCCTTCCCAAAGGTTGCATGGAAATCACATTTTAGAAAAAATATTGTCTATTCATGCAGGAATATATCCAGAAAAATAAATAAATTGACAATATGACAATAAGAAGACAATATGATATAGTTGTTAAAAATATAGGTTTTGTAATAATGTGTTTTATATTTGAGATGTGTGACTTTGGGCATGTTAAATACCTTCTCCCAGTCTCCATTTCCTCATTTGTAAAGTGAGCTTCATTGCTCCTCTCTCCTAGGGGCTGCCCAGATTAAATGAGATAATTCAGTAACCTGATTGCTATACTGTTTACCACATAGAGAGCTCTTAAGAGATGCTGCTATGGTGAAGATTCTGGAAAGCAGGTGTCTTAAGATCATAGAAAAGAATTTTTGTACTGTCTTAAAGTGAATCAAGCCAGGCATGGTGACACACACCTGTCACCTCAGTACCCTAGGAGGCTAAAGCAGGAAGATTGCAAGTTCAAGCCCAGTCTGGGCAATTTAGAAATTTAGCAGGGGTGTAGATGTAGCTCTATGTAAAGGCCTCACGTTAAATCTCCACCAATTCACTAAAATAAATAAAATGAAATATAAAATAAAATAAAAAGTTTGAATCAGATCAGACATCTCTGGAAGACACACAAGGACCCTCAGGGGAAGAAGTTATATCATTGCTTCCAAACCTAGAATAAGTTCAGGAGCCTCCAGATTATTCAATTTGGTGGGCTTTATTTAAGAACAAAGAGCTGGATGTGGTGGCACATGTCTGTAATCGCAGGACTTGGGAGGCTGAGGCAGGAAGATCCCTGTGAGTTTGAGGCCAGCCTGGACTACATAGTGAGTTCAAAGCTAGCCTGCACTACAAAGTGAGATCCTGTGTCAAAAACAAAACAAAACAAAAAACAAAACAACAAAGAATACAAAATTGTGCATTCTAAATTTGATACAGCATCTTGGAAATGGCCATGCAAGCAAGAGTCTCTCAAATTTATACTGCAATAAGTTTGCCTTCAGAGTAGTCACTTTATGAGGCAGCAAGCCTCCTGGGATAGAAAATGACTTTCATTGTCACAGCAGCCATGCCATTGGTCTAGAAATGATGCAGGAAGGAAGTTTTGTTTTGATTGTTTTTTTTTTTAATTAGTATTCTTCAATGGAGTCCTACAATGGATGGAACCTGGGACTAGATAACACTCACTAGCCCTTATATTCCTCAGTTTCTCTGAATCTGAAAGTTGCTGGTATGTATTGAAATGCCCTAAATATGTATACTCTAAGGGAAAAGAAATAACAAGTAATGACAACATGAGTTAATATTCTTTAAGTAATCAATAGTTTCTAAAAATAGTTTCTCTTAAGAATGAGAACTGTGAGTGACAGTGCTGTGGAAAGCTGGGCAGGGGCCTGAGGCGTGGTGGTGGGGTGCTCCAGAAAAGATGAGAGGAGACTTAAACATGGGTACAGTGGAAGAAGGAAGGCTGCAGGGAGTGACTAGTTGGAATAACCCTGGAGGAGGATCAGGATTCTTGTGCATGTCAAAGACATTTCAGTGATGTGGGGGTGAGATCCTCATTCTTGACACTTGGAATTTTTCATTCCTCTAGAGTGAGAAAATGACTGGGTGGGAGTTTAGGCAGTTGATCTGAAGCGATAACTGTGGAAATAAAGGACATCACTTCTAACTGTGTCTCTGCCACTAATTAGTTGATCTCAACTGGGCCCACTTAGAGGGTATTTAACAGACTGGCTTACAAGAAAAGATGCTTATAAGAGGGAGTGTAACAGACTGGCCTACAAGAACAGAGGCTCAGGGGGCTCCACGATAGCTGTCCACAGGCTGGAGAGCTGGAGAATCCAGTAGATGCCCAGTCCAAGAAGCTGGAAGCTGCAGAGTGAGGGCTAGTCCAGTGATGGAGCTCCTGTCCTAGGCTGAAGACTGGGGAGACCTCTGGAGAGCTGCTGGTATGAAACTACCTACAAAGGCTGAAGAATCTGGAATCTGATGTTCATAGGTGACAGTAGCAGCAAAAAAATACACCCACTCAAGAAGGTGGCAGTGTTTGCACCCGAGCCACCCTTTCTTCCTCTTTTTGTTCCATCTGGGACCCAAGGCTATTGGATAGTGCCACCCATGTTTAGGAAGGACTTTTCTACTCAGTTTCTGACCCAGGAATGAGTCTTCTGAAACACTCTCACAGACACACACCCGGAAGTGTGCTAGATGCTTTCCCTGGGCATCCCTCAATCCCGCCAAATTGATAACTCGAATTAGCCATTACATCAGCTATATGCTGTTGGGCAAATTACTCAACCTCTAAACTACAGTTTCCTTGTGTGTAAATGGGGGTGGTTATACTTCAAAATAAGGCTGCTATGAGATTAAATTAGCATTCAAAACATCCCCCGTGGCACCTGGCACAAACTACAGTAATTGTTAGCTATGTTTATTAGTGTTTTTTAGAATTATGGACCCTTACTAGGCATTGAGTTTGTTTTAGGTTTGTTTGCTTTTTAGTTTTTTTATTTTTCTACCAGGTGTAATGCAGATTCTAAAAAGTACAGGCTAAGATCATTACTGTTAGAAGTGTGTAATCTACTAGGGGAAATGATATGAAGTATTTACAATTCAAGGCAGTATTTTTAAGTCACATATTAGTAGTATACTACAGGTTTTTATAATATGGATCTGAGTCATTTCTGGATGTAATTATTAGGAGTTGTTAGAAGAGAAGGCCTTCGAGAGCTCCAACTGTGCATAACTAGAATACACAATTTGTTAAACTTTGATACAGGTATACAGCGGAGGAACCATCACCTCAGCCAAGATAACGAACATATCTGCCACCCTAAAACTTTTCTTATGCCACTTTGTAATACTTCCTGCCTGTCTGCTTCCACAATCTCCCAGCTTCCAAGTGACCCAAGTGGGTGTTCATCACTGTAGATTTGCTTGCACCTTCTAGGATTTTATGTAAGTGAAATTGGGAGGTCTGGACTTTTAAAATGTCTATTGTATTACACGCAGCACAATTATTTTGAGATAGTTCATTCCTTTTAATTGCTGAATAATGTTCTACTTAGGAATTTACAATTGTTTATCCAGTCTCTCATTGATGGGACATTTGAGTCATTTCTAGTTTTGGGTTATTACAAAAACAACTGCTGTATGGTGTTGGGGATTTAGCTCAGTGGTAGAGTGCTTGCCTAGCAAGCTCAAGGCCCTAAGTTCGATCCCCAGCACCCAACACCCCAAAAAAAACAAGGGCAGAAAAAAGTTAAGGTCCCTTGCTTGCCTGCTTTGCTACCTTCTGCCCACCACGAACTCTTTCTCTTCTGCAATGCCACTGTGCCTTGGAGCCAGCCAACTATGAACTGAAACCTTTACAAATTGCAAGCCTAATAAACCCTTCCCTCTAACTTCGAGTGTCAAGTATTTTGTTTCAGCAATGAGAAAAGTAACAAAAACACGTAAGTAGCTATATCTCATGGTGGTTTTAATTTGCATTTACCTAAGGACTAATGATGTTAAGCAGCTTTTCATATGCTTATTTGGCACTAATATATCCTCCTATTTGTTTTTCTGTCCATCTTTTTATTAGGTTGTTTCCTACTATTAAATTGAGCGAGTTTTTTGTATTTTGCATGTGTCTTTTGTTGGACATGTGACTCGAAAATATTTTTACTCTTTTTACACATTCTTGGGTTCAGCTGGCTAATATTTTGTTGTGGATTTTTTCATCTCTCTTAGTGGGGGAAATTGGTCTGTAGTTTTCTTTTATTTACGATCCTTGGATTTGATGCCAAAGAAATGCAGGCCTTAAAACATGAGTTGTGAGGTGTTCTTTCCATTTTCTGAAATAGACTATGTAGGATTGGAGTTATTTCTTCTTTAAATGTTGGTGTACTTTGTTTGTGAAGCCACTGAAGCCTGGAGATTTAATACAAATGAGTTTTGTACATTGAATTTGTGCTGTATAATTTTGATAAACTAGCTTATTAATTAGTTCTAGTAGATTTTTTTGAAGAATACACCAGGTTTTCTACATAGATGGTCATATCTATGAATAAACAGATTTATTTCTTCCTGTCCATTGTGAGTGACTGTTCTTTTTTGTGCTTGGTGACCCTGGCTAGAACCTCCAGAACAATGTTGAATAGAAGTTGGACACACACGTAACTGTTTTGTTTCTTATTGCAAGTGGGGAAGCATTCAGTTTTTCAATGTTAAGTACAAGGTTAACCATAGGTTTTTTGTAGATCCTCCTTTTCAGGTTAGGGAAGTTCCCATCCATTCCATTTTGCTGAGAGTTTTATCTCTAATAGATTTGGGTTTTGTCAAGTGCTTTTTGTTCTATCTGAGATAATCATATGGTTTCTTTTTTTAAAAAAATCTGTGAATATGGTTAATTAAAGTGATTGATTTTTGAATATTAAATCAATCCTGCATTTGTGGAATAGATTAATTTAATCATAGATCTAATTTGCTGAAATTATGTTAAGAAGTTTTGCGACTATTTACATGAAGGATCTTTATATGTAATTTTTCTTTTTTGTGATATCCTTGTCTATCTTTGGTATCAGATTAATTTAATCTTGTAGAAGAATTTAGGGCATACTCTCTGTTCTTCTATTTTCTGATTGTGTAAAATTGGTATTACAAGTGCACCTTGACTTACATTGGGGTTATGTACCGATAAACCCATCGTAAGTTGGAAATATCGTAAGTCAAATGCATTTACTATGCCTAACCTGTAGATCATGATAGGTTAGTGACACAGTTTTATGAGTGTCAGATTATTTCCCCACATGATTGCATGGCTGACTAGGTGCTGCCACTGCCCAACATCACAAGAGAGTACAGTGCAGCATATCATTAGCCCAGAACAACCTCAAATTCAAAGTTTGAAGTACAATTTCTACTGAATGTGTAATTGCTTTCACACTGTTATAAGCTACCCTAAATTGAGGACTGTCTTTTTTTCTTTCTTAAATGTTTGGTAGATACACTACTACAGGCATCTGAGCTTTGTGGTTTGTTTTGTTTTCTTTGGTTTTTTGGAAACCTTTGAACTACATATTGAATTTATTTAACTGATGTAGGGCTACACAGATTTTTTATTTCTTCTTGATTGAGCTTTAGTAATTTGTGTCTTAAAAGGATACCGTCCATTACAGATAAGTTGTTGGATCTGTTGGCATGCAGTTATTTGTGATATTCAAGTTCCTCTTTTAGTATCTTCAGACTTTGCGGTGACATCTCTTTTATTCTAGGAGTTATGGTTTATATCTAGATGTCCTCAAAGCCTCGTGTGATCATCGGCAGGACCTTTGGAGATGTGGATTATAAGGGCATTATAGCTGACTTGCTGTTAGGAGATAGGACCTGGGGAGAAGAGGCAGGTCACTCTGGGTACGACTCGGAAGGTTATATGTCCCTTCCTAGCTTCCCCTCTGACTCTCTCTGCTTCCCATCTGCCATGCAGCGAGCAGCTCTCTTCCACCACGCCCCTCTGCCATGCTGTTTTTTCTTTGGAGCTGGCTGACCCTGGACTGAAACATGAGCCAAAGAAAACCTTTCCTCTTTTAAGTGGTCGCTATTGGGTATTTTGTTTCAGCAAAAGGAAAGTGATAAGACACTAAGTATATAAAACGTGTATCTTTTCTCTTTTGGGGGCTGGGGATCAAACATGGGGCCTTGTGCTTGTGAGGCAAGCATTCTACTACTTGAGCTAAATCCCTAGCCCCTCTCTTTTCTTTTCTCAGTATGACTTGAGGTATGTGTATTGGTTTTATCCATTTCCTCACAGAACTAGCTGTGGGCTTATTTGCTCTACTAGGTTTCTTTTTTACAGATTTCATCAATTTCTACTTTGATTTTTATTGTTTTTCTTTTACTCACTTCAGATTTACTTCTGGGGGTTTTCCCCCCTAAAGTAGGATCTGAGTTCACTGATGTAAGATCTTTATTTTCTAAACAGAGGTATATTCAGTGTTATAAATTCCCCCTTATGTACTGCTCTAATGGTTCCCAGAAATTTGCATATGTTTTCATTTACATTCAGTTAAAATCACTTTGTCATATTTCTTTTGATTTCTTTCTTCAATCCATTGGTTACCTAGAAATGTATTACCGAATTTTCAAATATTTGAGGATTTTCCAGAGAGCTTTCTGTTATTGCGCTCTAGTTTAAGTATGACTTGAATTGTTTAAGGTTTAAGGAGAATTGTTTTATCACCCAGGTATGGTCTATCTTAGTGCTCATGCTGGTTCTCCATTACCCTCAAGTCTGATTGGGGTGCAAAGGTTCTGTAATGGAAGCTTATGTACATGTAGGGTCTCACTACAGAAGAGGAACAAAGGCCTGGGGGTGTAGCTCAGTAGTAGAGCCCTTGCCTGGCATGCACGAGGTCATGAGACCAATCCTGGGGCTTCATGACATTTATACCAAACAAAGCAAGATGATTCTTTGTCTGAGAGAAGATATGAGTATATTGGTCAAGGGTGCCCAGTTGTGAATACGACCCTAAGAAATGGGCTGGGTAGAAAACTGTCATGGTCTTAGCATTTTTGGCATACCAGTAAAAATGTGCAGGCATATGGAGGACCTGTGGTGAACTACCCCTCCAAAGAACTCACTGAAATTCTTTTATTTTTTTATTTTTTTTTTAGTGTTGGGGATTGAACTCAGGGCCTTGTGCTTGCTAAGCAAGCAGTCTAACCATTGAGCTAAATCTCCAGCCACTCTTTCAATCTTTTTGGGTCATTTTTTTTGTCCTTGTGTTTAACTTTAGATGGTCCATATGGCTATACTTTCAAGTTCATTAATCTTTTCCTCCGCAATGTCTAATCTTTCTTTAATGTCATTTACTGGGTTCTTCATTGCAGACATTTCAGTTTTCACATCCAGATGTTTTAATCAAGTCTTTGGAAGAATTATATTCCATGTCTCTGAGTTTTCGAACATATGGAATATAGTTATATTATGTTTTAATGTCCTTTCTGCTAATTCTAACATCTGTGTCAGCTCTGGGTCAGCTTCGATTAATTGCTATTCTCATTATTACGGGTTGTGATTCCTGCTTTCTTATATGCCTGGCAATCTTTGATTGCATGCCAGATATTGTGATTTTTGACACTATCAGATGCTAGATCATTTTGTATGCCTACAAATCTTCTTGAATTTTATTTTGTGATGTAGTTAAATTACTTGGAAATAGTTTATCCCTTGTGTGTCTTGGTTTTATGATTTGTTATGCCAGTTTAGAGCAGTGCCCAGTCCAGGACTAATTATTGTGCACTACTGAGGTAAGATCGTAAGTATTCTACCGAGTACTCTGTGAATCGGAGTTTTCCAGTCCTGCTGCTGTGAGTGGGCACCCATCCGTCCCTGCCTGGAGGCTGCACCCTGTTCCCTCTGGTCCTCGTGGGTAGTTTCTTTACATACACACTCTGCTGAATAGTCACGTGGAAACGGCAGATCTCCAGGGCTTCCACTCTCTGCAAGAACTGCAGATTTTACCTCATTGAGTGTTAAATGTTCTTATATTCCTGTAGGTATTTCTGAGCTTTGTTCTGGGACATGGTTAAATTACTTGGAAACAGTTTGATTCTTTCATATCTTGCTTTTGAGTTTTCTTTTCTTTTTTATTTTTTTCAGGTAGGACAGAACAACATTTAATCTAGAGTTAATTTCCGCCCACTTCTGAGTATTCTGTCAAATCCTCTGTGAATTATGAAGTTTTCTACTCTGGCTGATGAAAACAGGAACTATTCTTTATGCGCTCAGATGATCATCCTTTAGTCTTTTTGATTGCTTCTTTTCTTGGCCTCAGGTCATTTTCTCCCTTGCATTACTGATCGGATTCCACAGAGACCCCTTGCAAAAAATCTCCAGGATTCTCTCCCCTTGAAACTTGCTCTTCTCTTGTAATTAATCTTACCACCTCTATCTGCTTCACCCCCAATTTAGGGAGACCATGAACTATCTGTGGGTTCCCCTTTATTGTATCGCATCTTGAAAATTTCCTCTGGGGAGAAATTGCCGCCATGGACGATCCTAACGCCTATGTTATTTATTTCTTGCCTTTCAGAATATTATCTTTTGGCTGGGGATTTAGCTCAGTGGTTAGAGCGCTTGCCTAGGAAGCGCAAGGCCCTGAGTTGGATCCTTGGTACCCGAAAAAAAAAAATTATCTTTTCTTGCTCAATGACAAAATCTTGGAAACCTTTCTTTCATGCATTTTCATGAAGGTTTTAGTTATTTTGGACAAAATGATAAATTTAGCACTGTTTATTTTGTCTCCTCTGGAATCCAAAGTCCCTACAGGTTTTTGAAGACTAATGCAGTTTTTTTTTTGTAATTGTTGTTCCTATTTCTAATAGTTAAAATTTATTGATAAATAGTATTTTAATTCAAAATACAAGATTTAAATTTAAATCCGAGCAAATTAGTTCAGTTTCTGTTTCCAGGGATACTTCTTCAACAGGTATTCGAGCATCTTTTATGTAGTAGACATGTGAAGTTGCTGCGGATTGCAACTGTGAAGAAAGAAAAATCCCTGCCTTCCTGGAGTTTACATCCTAGGGAAGAAATTTTTTAAAAATTTATTGCAGTGTATTTGTTAATTGTCAAAGTCTTTCGATAGAAAGTCTAAAACAATAAAACTTTTAAGGAACATGATCATGGCAGAAATTAATATTTTTCATTTTGAAACAAGTCAACAAACTAGAAACCCGATCCTCAAAAGATGCTGCAGCTAACTCCACCCCCCTCCTTGTGGAAGCTGGTGCCTAAGGCAGCATTTGATTCACAGTACATGGTTAATACATAGCTGATGTAAATTTTCAGACCACTTGTCCCACAGGTCCTGGGTTGCCTTTCCTTCAGTGGTGTTCCTCACAAGGGACAGCTAAGCAGCATCACCAGGATGAAAAGGCGTAAGCTCAACACATAGGAGAGGCAGGGAGACATAAGGCGAAGCTGGCTGCTCTGCCTCCATTGTCAGTTCTCCTAAATGTATGGCAGGCAAGTGAGGGCTGACACTTCCTGACTTTGACTTGGTTCCTGACATTTCAATGCTGTTGATCCAAGTCCGTTGCCTTGATTTCCCCAGGTGAGGGTGGGGAGGAGAGAAGAGGAAAAGTGGGGGTTTATTGCTTTTAAACTTTACTCCTCAGGGGTGTGTGTGTGTCAAAGAGAGAGAGATCCAGCGAACACGTGGAAATACACGGAAAACATGAATATGCAAATAACATTTGGCAACCTTGGAGGTGCTGCTGGAGGTCAAGACCCAGGCCTGCAGGGGTCCTCCGCCCCCGCAGGTCACCGCTGCGGGCCAGGAGGGAGCGGGGGTGCGCGCTGAGTGGCCCCGGCCGGCGCGCAGCTCTGAACTCCCTGCGGCCCACGCCCCGCGCCAAGGCAGCGGGGGGCAGCCGGGACTCCTAGGGCAGCGGCCGCACGTGCTCGTGCGGGGCGGGGCCTGGGGCGGGGCCTGGGGCGGGGCAAGGCGGGGCCGGGAGCCGCACGTGACCTGCGGTGGCGCTATTAAGTGGCGCGCAGCCGCTCCTGACCCAGCGCCTCTGGTGTGTCGCCCGCGAAGAGCTGCGCAAAGGTCGCTTGTCCGCCCGTCCCACTGTGTGCCGCCTGCTGCCAGCCCACCGGCCCCGCCGCGCCTCTGCCTGTCCGTCTCTCCGTCCGTCTGTCCGCGCCCCGCCGCAGTCCCGGCCTCCCCCCGCCAACCACCATGAACCAGATAGAGCCCGGCGTGCAGTACAACTACGTCTACGACGAGGATGAGTACATGATCCAAGAGGAGGAGTGGGACCGCGACCTGCTCTTGGACCCGGCCTGGGAGAAGCAGCAGAGGAAGGTCAGGGGGCCCCTGCCGCGTGTCTGTGTCCCGGTGCCCGCGGGGCCCCCGCACGTGGGCATCACCGGCAGAGCAGACTAGCGAAGGCGCCCAGGGGGCTGGTGTCTGCTCCCATGTCCCCTTCAGAAAGGAGGACACGCCCAGGGACAGGCAGGACCCAGTGCGTGTGTGTGTGTGTGTCTGTGTGTGTGTTTGTGTGACACAGAGTTGGAAAACGAAAAATGGGAAAGGAAGAGTGCTGTGTGAGTGTGCTGTTCCTCACACTTGCCTGCGTGAGGCCGGAATCTGAGTTTTAGGTCTGCCCCTGACTCCCCCTGAGTCTGTGACCTTGGCCGCAGGGTTACCCTCTACTGGCGCTGTCTTGTCCGTTTCCCTCTTAGTCCATCTTTTCCCAAATAACGGAGATTAAATGAACATCACCTTCCTGTCAACCCACAGGACTACCCTCAAAGAGTCATTGGAAGTCATTTGCTTAGTGTTTTGGGCTCCTCAAGGAGGGATGCTGTAGAAAACTATTTACTGATAAAGTCATAATTATTTCACACTCTATTTATAGTTCATTGAGGTAAGCACACAGGGATGAAGGGAGTCAGCTAGCTCCAAAGTGCTCCTCTTCATCCTGGTTGGCGCTCTCTGGGGCTCAATGGAACATTCCACTCTTTCAAGATTTTGTCTTGATCCTCTTAGCCAGGACAAATAGGTGGTGCTCACTGGGAGGCTACATCCCACCTTTTTGTCCTGGCACAGGGACTGGCTGGTAATGCATGACAACAGACCTGTTAACCTAACTTTAGAGTGATAGTGTCATGGCTAAAGCCAAGGGTCTTGTGTTCCCCCATGCTCTCTTCATTTTCTGGGCATAGGGAAAGATGAGTTTCGCTTCTAAAGGCCTGCTTTTAAACGGATAGTATGTTGAGCATGGGAATCTCTAGCTGCCACTGTGGGTGATCGTGTGACAGTATGTGGCAAATACGTGTGTGATGGAAAACATGCACGTCCCACACCTCTCTCCCAACACACAGCTGGAAGGAGAGAGATCTTTTATTTGGATAACTATCAAATAACCAAGCACTATTTTTATATCAGGATTTTTCTTTTCTTGTCTACACTCTCTCTTAGAATATCACTTACCATTATTATTTTAAAACTCTAATTTATCTACATTTCAGTCTCTGCCTTAGGTTCTTAAGTCTTCTACCATTGCTATCTTTCTTAAAGATAAGAGAATGGAGGTGAGAAATAGAATTTGAGTCTATAAAGAAAAGCAAAATCAAACTACATTGTTTTAAAGGTCTTTCTGTGAGGGAAAAACATGGCCTGAGGATTAGTAATGTGTCATTACAATGGTTTCATTGATGCATCATTGGTCAAGAAAAAGCAAAAAGTGACTTTAATTTTTAGCAGTGAGTGTTTTCTTTTTTAACTTTCACAACAATTTTGATTACTGTATTTTTCATGGGTTTAAAAAAGCGGCTTGCTTGGCAGGCATGGTGGTGTACATGTGTAGTATCAGCACTCAGGGAGGCTGAGGAAGAAGGATTGCCATATGTTTGGGGCCAGCTGGGATACATAGTGAGTTCAAGGCCAACCTGAACTATATAGTGAGACCATGTCTCAAAAACCAGAACCAACAAATATCAGCTCCCATATCTTTGTTTCAAAGATTGCTTTTCTCTTATTAGAAACAGTAAAATAGTTGAGGAATAGGACAGGTTGATTATTCTTATTTTATTGTGTGAATTTGTTTGGGTTGTTTTGTTTTATAATAGTAGAGATTGAACCCAGGGCTTTCACATTGAGCTGCAGTCTTCGCCCAGTTTTTATTTTCAATTTTGAGACAGAGTCTTGCTAAGTCAGTAAGTTTTTCTAGAAGTTTCTGTTGATTTTTTAAAAATACAGTACCAGGAGAGAGGCAACGTGAATTTCCAAAGGCCACATGGCTTGACATGGCTTCTGCCATATTTTTTTAATGTATTTTTTCAATATTTTTGTATACTGTATAATGGCATTGCTGTAGTTTATTTTAGGTTTGAGATTTCTCTGTAACCATATTATTACAATTGTAGAGCATTTGAATTATATTATTAAAAAGCAGACATACTTCCCATCCCAGTTCAAAATAATATTGATAAGTTTAAGAATTCACCTTTTTCCTTAAGATATTTAGAATGTTGTAGATGCTGAGTGGAAAAAACCCCTCAGATTTCATTAGGACAGATCCAGAGGAGACTCTGTTTCCACTTTTGGTATAGAACTTGCTCAAGTCACTGAAGTGATGTGGAATCGGGCACTCAGTGCAGCCAGAGCAGAGGCCTCTATTTATGTCGTATGAGACAAACTGTTGGAACGGGGTGAGGACAAGATGCCATTGTTTCTATTGTGGGCTGCCTTCTCCACACTTGCCATTTCAGTGATATGCTGGGCATGCGATCTGTCAACAGATGCTGGTGGCACATGATGACGTCCGTAGCGTTCTAATGGATGTGGTGCCTAATTATACCCACACTTGAGAGTCCCTTGGACGGGTAATCCTTGCTGGAATGCCTTGCTCTGAAGACCTTGGTGACAGTGCAGTGCTTTTCACAGGGGGTCAAGCAGAAGATGCTGGGCTTAGTATGAGTATGTTCAGGCATGTCAGAATGCCCACCTTATCTCTGAGGGGGTGTCTAGTTCCTAGAGGTCATACTATTTATACTCCTTGTAAAGAGGATTGGGTTGGAGAAGAGCTCATTCAGTGTTACAGACAACATTTAAAATAGTAATGACAGGCTAAAAAGACAAAGTTGTTGAGGCTTGTGCTTGCAGTTAGAGAACCTTTTACCATTCAGGGTGCTTTAGGGACATCGTTTTCAGGTAACTTCGGGTATTTTAGGGGGCTCTTGAAACTTGTAGCACATTGGAGTCTAGAGACAAGGTTCCCCTGCATCAGGGAGCACATTCAGCCTTTACCTTCATGGGAACCTCATGGGAGGTAACATGTCACGATGACTGTGCTGATATGTGCACTGTCCCTGCCAGCAGTGTGCTGTCCTTAACCTTGCAGAAAGCCACAGCCAGCCTTTAAGGAAATCTAATACCCATTTCCATACTTAGAGGGTCCTTACATCTTAATCTTTTGATGGCTCCACCATCAATAAACTTTTCTAAGAGTTCCGAATGTTTTTCTTAGTTTCTACAGAAGTTCAAGTTCTGCACTCTTCCCACTTTGGCTACCCTGATTCTCCTTGTAGCATCTCCTGGCGGTTTGGCCTCCCAGCTAACATGTTGCTATGTGGGATCAGGGATTGTGGAAGATAAATGTGCAGGAGCAGCTGCCCACAGGTGGGGATTAGATGGAGAGCTGGGAGTCTGCAGACTGCCTGCCCTTGGTGGTGTGTGGGGGCAGCTGCCAGCTGAGGGTGTGAAACCCAGACTCCTCTCCTCTGCCTAGTGAGTGACACGTACTCTTGCCTGAGTTTTTCCCAGGAGAAAAGGCACTAATTGTTTGGGCAAATTAACAAGCTCATAGAATTTCTCAGATTCGCCAGACCCAGATGACTGTTAGCTCTGCCAGATACTCTGTTTGACCCCTGCTAAACCTTTCAAGTCTTAATGTGTTTATCTAGGAAGTAAAGATAAAATACCATCTTTCTTACCTCACTTTATCTGGATCAAATGGTTAAACTGATTTGCACTGAAGAGGCTTTATATGCTGTAATGTGGTCTATAAATGTTTGGATCTTATTGTAATCATCCTTTATAGCAATATTTAGTTTTCTCAAGTGATCTAGTAGCGGTCAACACTGCTCTTGAACTTTGTGGATGATGATGAAGTACAAGCATTGATTTTTGGTAACTCTGGTATACTTTTCCTTATTGTGATAAAATACATATAACAAACATTTTAACTATTTCTTAGTGTGCAGTTCAGTGGCATTATATACAATCACATTTTTTGTGTAACCATCACCACTAATCATTTCCAGAACTTTTCCATCACCCCAAACTGAAACTCTGTACCCATCAGACACTCTTTTTCCATTCCCCTGTCCCCAGTGTGTGTGTGTGTGTGTGTGTGTGTGTGTGTGTGTGTGGGTGTGGTATTGGGGGTTGAACTCTGAACTCAGGACATTTGTACTGAGTTACGTCTTTAGCCCTTTTGTATTTTTGTTTTTTTATTTTGTGACAGGATCTTGCTAAATTTCTTAGTCTGGGCTTGAACTTGTGATCCTTCTGCCTCAGCATCCCAGAGTGCTAGGATTACAGGCATAAGCCACCATGCCAGGCTTCTGTTGTACTTTTAAAGACAGGATTTACAAACTCAAATACTTTGAACATAAGAAATTATTTAATCTTAGGTGATGGATGCTTGTCTAAAGAATAAAAGTCATTTGAGGTCAAACAAGGAGAATCATCGTGGGTAGAGAATCATGAGGAAGGAGCTTATAAGGAAGTAGAACTTGGGTTGGGCCTTCATTGGAGAAATAACTAGCTTCTGGCTGAGTGGAGAGGGGAGAGAGAACCTTCTTAGCTAGAGGAATGGTGTGGAAAACCTGTTGTGTGCTTTTGTGGGGGAGAGGAAAGGAGGAGTGATCAGTGGAATATAATACATGATTACCCACTCCTTTAGCACTAACAAGGCAACCTCGCTCGAGTATTTTGTGGGCAAGCAAGTTCATAGGTAAGCATGCTGAGGAAGTAACCAAGGCAGCCACACCAGTGTTTGGGGCCCTGGAAGCCTGGCTCCATGTTGTAGGGTTGTTGTGGGCTCATGATGTATTTGAGGAATCATGAAGAGCAGAGAGGCTGTGATGAAGCTGAAGATGCAGACTCAGAGAGAACATTGGCGAAAGAAGACAAGGCCAGGTTACCAGAACAGGCCTGGGGTGCCAAGGTGAGAGGGGACATCATTCTCCGATGGTACAGGGCTTCAGAAGCCTTTGAGCTAGGAAGACCCATGCCTGTAGGGGCTCATTGTTTCACTGTATCCACATGAATGGGAAGGGCCTGGGGCCTGGAGACTGAGGGGGAAGCCTGCTGCAGGACCACATGGGCAAAGTGGTGAGGATTAGGGCAGAGGGGGTAATGGACACGATGGTGAGGAAGGCATCCTTAAGAGAGTGATCTGGAAGGTTTATAGACAGTATCCTGTGGTTCCTTGGTAGTGCACAAATCCAATCAAGTGGATGTGATCCTCCCCCTTAGAACTCCTGGGCCCAAAACACAAGACAGGTATTGATAAGAAGGTAAGAGACTAACGGGGAGTGTCCATTTATCCCCAGGGCGAGTGTCTCTAGATGGGAAGCTAAGTATTTACAGGGTGAGTCATCACTGGGTGGAGGGAAATGAATGATCTGCAGAGGTAGCCAGCCCTGTGTCTACAGAGGGAGAGCTGCAGTTTCAGGTGACCTTTCATGGTCAGACAATGTTCTTGATGAGATGGAGGGTAAAGGAAGAGATAAAAGCAGACCCTCGTATGAACCTCAGGAAACCTCCACACCTACCTAGGGACTCTCTTTCTACATGTACAGTTAGTTTGCTGTAAGAATCCTGAGCGCAGGAGTCAGAGATGGAAAAATCACTCTGTCTTTGCAGCCTGTCTTGAGCACTGTGTTATGTGCTGGGGTCTGCCTTGTGTTTTCAGTCAGATTCACCAAGAAAGAAACGTGAGCCCCAAATAACATTCCTTGCGTGTGGGAGGATGAATATAACTCTTAGCTGGGAACCTTAATTAACGCAGCCTCTGAAAGCTGTCAGAAAGCACCGCAGTCCCTGCCGCATCTGGGAGGCACGTACAGAAAGGCACAGGCTGGAGTGGGTGGGGACGCGGGGATGTGCAGAGGAGTTGGTACTGTCAGAGGACAGTCAGAACTCCGCTGCCGTTTCCCTGGGAACAGGATTGATTCTTCCAGAAAGAACAGAAAGCAAAGAGTAGGGGAAAGCTCACTAAGTGCCACGAGGGACAAATTTCAAAGGAAGAGAAATTTTATGCACAAGCATTTGGTTTTTCTGGAGAAGTATGACAAAAGTTTTCTGTACAAACATGTATGTGAGCACAGGCTTCCGTATGAAAAAACACATGTCCAACACATAGTTTTCTAGATCAGAAACTAGGAAGTGTTTTTACCTGCAGCCCTGTCAAGGAGCAAAATAGAAATGTTGACGGCATGGTTATTCATTCCTTCATTCATTTGCCAGTCATTGATTATGGTCCTTGGAGGGGCCATGACACCCACTGTAGGGAACTAGTTTTAGTTCCATCCCAACCTAGTCCTAGAGGTAGAAGAGGTGGTGCCCAGTTCATCCAAGCTGATAGGGAAGAAGTAGAGCGAATTCCACAGTGCCCCTCCTGCTGGCTTCCTGGCAAGAAGAATGGGAACATCTTCCCAGGGGCCAAGCCAGGACTCTGTGCTACCCTGTACACCTTGCTCTCCCCCATACTCTGGCCCATCACCCTCCATAGAATGGGCCTCCCCAAGTCTTCTGGCCCTCCTCTTTCTCTTGTTGCATGTTGTAAGGCCTTCATACATCCTGGGGCCTGCACAAGCAGGTGCTGGCTACCTCTTCTTCCACCTTTCCAAAGATCATGCTTGTCTGCAGCCTTTTCTCCATGAAACTGGCAAAAGTGATCTTGAAAAGACACAAGACTATTTGGGTGTGGTTGTGCGTGCCTGTAATCCCAGCACTGAGGCTGAGGTAGGAGGATTGTGAGTTTGAGCCTAGCTTGGGCATCTTAGCGACTGAGACCCTGTCTCAGAATTAAAAATAATAAAAGGCTGGGAGTGTACCTTAGTGCAGAAGTTCTGGGTTTAATCCCCAGTATCACAAAAACAAAAAAACAAAAGACACAAGGCTGACTGTGGTGTTTTTCTGTGTAGTGTGTCTTTGGTTCTCCATTGCCTTCTGGAGAGCGTTCTGACTTCCTGTACTGGTTATGAGGCAAAGCCGGTGCTGGTCCTGTGTACTGCCCATTCCCCCAAAGGTTCTGTAGGATCCTACCCTGATGATTGCCTTTCTCTGTTTTTTACCTGCCCCTTTGCCTCATACACAGCCCCACGTCCCTGGCGTGTCTCCCTTCCATAGCCTCTCCTCTGGGACACCTGCCTTCTAGATTTTGGGTCCTGTGGCACTCTGTCTCCCTGTCAGAGCCGTGAACCTTTGCTCTTCTCTGAGGGCCCCGTACCCCTTACCTGGCTGAAGAGTGTGTGTTCACATCAATTGAATGAAGAAATTATGAATCATCTTTTGGGAAAAATTAGTACAATAAGTTCCTTAATTTAAAAAATTTAATTTAAATAATTTTAACAGTCTTTATAATGTCTTGAGCTATAAATGTCTTAACTGCAACTCATATTTTCTGTAGAATGCTTTTAAAAAATGGTTTCTTACTTTCTTAAGTCTCTAAGATAATAGAGTTCTCTGATTTAGTTCTTTTAAGATTGAGCCTCCAAGACAAGCTGCTCATTTTTTTTTTTTAAATTGGAATTTAAAGCTTTTGGAATGGAAAAAATAACATGCAGATTTATTTTAAATTATAAAATGTGTCACCATATTTATTCAAAAAGTTCTGGTAACCTAAATTTGATTTGAAATGACTGTTTTTTCCAGATTGGAAATCTTCACCCACTTAAAGAAAATTTCAAATTCATCTAGGATTCAAATAAGTATAAATTTAATGTGTTTTTGTATATAAAATATGGAAAACATTTTGAAGATATGGTATGCTTCACAGTCATGGACTTGGAAAAATGGAGAATAGATGTGAGTTATTCTGAAGAGTGTGATTCTAGGGAAGAATTGGCATGTGCAGTATTGGTGCCTGCTACATCTTAGACCCCAAAGTTAGTATTACTCTGATTTTTTTTTTCCCCAGAGGGTAAATACATTAGTCATTGTCTCTGCAAATTACTGTACTTTGAAAGTAGAGTCTTCTTAGTGTCCATTACACCTTTGTTGCTAAAAGCCACGCTACCTTGGAAAAGACGCTCATGTTTTAGCGACTAAATGGACAAATAAGTGAATATGAGATTGTTTTGGGTGAATGGAAAGTGGTATTTAATATGAAGCTATAATTGAGTTTTGCACAGATAAATTGTAATTGAAATTGCAAAGGTAAATCAAGAAATCCTATCTTTTGGGAGTCCTAAGGAATCTTTAAGTTACTTCATTATAGTCAAACACGATGTGAGAATAACCATTTAGGAGGTAGGTCATCTCATTGCTCTTTATTAGGATTTTGAGATATTTCATATGTATTGGGTAGAACCATATGAAATTTTCAATGCTATTTTGATCTCCTCAAATTTGCCATTTTTATGGTTCAAACCACTACTGACCCATTATATTCCAGATCCTTGGCCAATACTACAAAATAGCCAGGCCAAACTGACTTCCAATTATTTCTTGCCTTATCTGTAATGCTTTGGTATTCATTTCAGGAAGCAAGGGGATTGTCAGGGTTTGTGAAGGTAAAAAAAAAAATAGTGATTTTTTTTTTTTGATCGAGGCCTTGTTTTCTAACGAGAATATCCAGGAGGAAGGGGAAACTAGAGATTTAGGTGAAGGAGTTATCCTCATGTAGACAGAGGTTAAAACTATGGCAGGGGGAACTGGAAGAGGATTTAGCGGGGTGGTACAGAGTGAGCTAAGAATAGAAGTCTCTGGAGGAAGCAGTGACATTAACTGAATGTGGAATCCTCGTTTCTCTGGATGAAAACATGCATGTATCAGACACTTGGAACCGCTTGAACTGTCAAGATGTCTTTGATTTTCTTTCTGGAGAAGTCTCACCTTAGTATTCTATTAGAATGTCGCCAACCAGCGTGAGTCTGGCATTTGCATTGGGTTCAGTTGCTGGAATAGAAACCCAGGCCTTGGCACTGTGGAATTGGGATATCTCCTAGCTCGGAGACAATTTATACTTTGAAAGGAAGTGAGAATCTGTAAGGAATTATTTATGGGGGTGTGCTCAAGTCTGTGACATAAAATCCTTCTGATTTGGAATGGCCAGTGATTGTCTTTTTTGAGGAAGACTTCCTTGAAAATTTGTAAGGATTACTGAAAACAGAATTTGTTTCATCTTAACATACCAACTGTATAATACAACTCCAAGGTGGATCTTCTTTCTTCTGTATTATCATTTATAAAATTAAGGTAACAAAATTATTGTCCTCATGCAGCTGCTTTAAGATTTTAAAAAATATAATTACTTTGGGTAATGGAAAATACCCAGTCATGATTACGGTGAAAGAAATACTCAGAATTGTATCAATTTAGGAATTCATCCTTAGAGATTAAATTTTTTAAATTTGCAAACAAAGACATTGTTTGAAAGGAGGCAGGAGTCTCTAAGGAGAGAGATGTGTGTTGGGACAATGCAAACTCTGTGTTTTACATTTTATGGATTAATTTTTCTATCTTATAATTGTAATTTTATAAAATAAGAGGTGGCCGATTATGCATACTTTGGCCTTTTATGTTAGATTTTGGAGCACAAGGATCCCGCCCCCGGCCCCATATAACACCAATACCAGCAATATTCCAATCAGACAATAAAAGTATATTGTAATGTATGAGGTTTTACTGGTGGATTTTAAAAAGGTGCGCGTGGAAGGGGTGGATTTTGACATCATCTCTAGTGTAACTGTATAAAACAGAGAAGCAAGTTGACAATTTCCAGGCTCTATTTTAACCATATTTATTGTTATTTGATCTTCACAATAATTGTGAATGATGGGCATTATTATTTTTATCTAGAGACAAAGTAACTTGCCCACTGGTGATTGAGTGTGGGGAAGTAGTAACTGGCAAACGCACATAGAAGTTTGTCTAAATTACGAAGACACAGTTCTGTCTCACAATTGCAAGTTTATAGCATAATGGAGATGCTAATGATTTTATTTCATATTTTGGGGAATGTAAATGGCAGAACTGCATTTCAGATCCAGGCAAGGCTGCTTAACTCTAAGGCCAGGCTTTTAACTGCTGCACTTTTCTGTCTTTGTTGCTTTATTTCTAGTGACCCAGAGCAGAAGCCTGGTATTCAGCATTTCTCGTTTTTCACTTGTCAGAAACCTCCTGCCTTTGTGGCAGGGTCTCTGTGTCGGTGAATTTTTAATTTCTGAGCTGGCTACTTGGAATCATCTGATGGGAATGAAGAACTCCAATTTTAAGACATAGACTATGTTGTCATTCGGAGATTTTCTCCAAGCAGAGCTCTAGCGCTGCTTTGTCCAACAGAAATGCCAAGTAGGAAGAAGGTGTGGGCCACAGGAAAAGCCACCTGGCCTCTCAGACAGAGTTTGGAGGACACGCCATGCAGGGCACATCTGAGGGACTAACTGCTGGTGTCTCTGATCCAGTCCTACCAGAAACCAGAGGTCAGGAGGGCTGGCGTCCGAGGTGCCTCTCCCCAGAAGTAGAAGATGAGCCATTTAGAGGTCAGAGCGCACATCAGCGTTGCCCTCAACAGGCCCTCAGCTGTCTGCAGGAACTCCACAATCAGAGCTCCACAGGGATTTGGCCTAACATGTTGTGTAGTAAAAGTACTGAAACCTCACTTTACAACTGAGCATGGTGGAATGTGCCTGTAATCCCAGCATTCTGGGAAGCTGAGGCAGGAGGATGGCAAGTTCTGTTCTAGCCTGGACGATTAAGTGAGACCTTGTCTCAATAAAAAATAAAAAGTGCAGGCGGGGAAATATAGCTTAGTGCGAAGTCTCTGGGTTCAATCCCTAGTACCACAAAAGAAAAAAAGGATGCATTTTACATTTAAATAACCCTTAGTTTGCTTTTATTTAACTTCTCATTATGGAAATTTTCCAACATATACAGAAGTGAGAGAATATAATAAACCCCTCAGAAACCAACTGGCAGAGGTGAAGCCAAGTTTCATCAAGAGATGTTCAATTCTAAGAGGAAAAGGAGTCTTTAGGATTAATAAATGTTTTGAAGCATGTCCATTCTGTGTTATAATAAAGAATATTTTTAAAAGGAAGTTTTGTTACTTACATACATTAACTATATTATTTATTTTATATACAGCCCAAGACAAGCCAGGCATGTCCAATACGCAGACACAGGTTGGACATGGGGAGCTAGGCACTGGGTACTTGTTGCTCTTGCCTGTAATGTAACTCCTCTTTCTTCCCCAAGGCCCACGTTTCCCACCATCCATTCTGGGCCCTGGGCCTGCCCTTCGCTCCACCACACGTCATCCCCAACCTCCAGATCTTCTGAATGATTGCTGATGCTGTTGGCATTATATTTCATTCCTAAGAGGATGTAGATTCCCAAGACCTGCCTTTCAGCGATGACAAAGATGTAATTGAAAAATGCAGCAAATATCTAAAATTTAAAAATCGATTGTAGTAAAAGACCCATTGCTATTAATTGCCCTCAAAATACTGCCCCTTGCTTTGAACACACTTATCCTGTTGTTCTTGCCGGTTTCTGAAGCAGTTCTGGAAGTCCTGTTTTGAGAGTATCTTTATGAGGTGTGATAAAAAATATAGTGAATGCCGTTACCATGAGCCATCCAATGGAAGGGCAAGCTGGTAAAAATATCACACTGTGCTTTCATCCACCTTCCTCACCATATCTGTCTCTGTGTGACTTCTGGCTTTTCCTTAAAATCAAAATGACTGTGAAAAGTAAATGTTTTGAATGGATTCAGTACATTGAGGTTGTCACAATGGTGCAACTAAAGACATGAAAGAGGACTTCTAGAACTGCTTCAGAAAGTGGAAATGACAGTGAGATAAAGTGTGTTTGAAGTGAGGGAGAGTATTTTGAGGGGGGTTGGTGGCAATATGTCTTTTACTATAATAATTTTTAAAATTAAACATTGTATTTTTTTATCACACCTTGTATTTTAAAGGTGACCTTTTTGAGATAGTAACCTGGTTGCCTAATTTGGATACAATTCCGACTCAGTAGGAGAAGAGGGTGGAGCTGTACAAAGAAAGCTCTTTGGCAGAAGCCAGATCTTTGAGCATGCTGTAGCTATGGGAGTTAGCTGACACGTGCCCCAAGTATCGTAACTGTGAGGATATACATGTACACAGGGTATAGTTCCCTCCTGCTGTGAGCTGAGCCTGCAGACTGACCCCACCCTCTGTACAGCCTGGTCTGGTCCTCCTGTAGTGCCTCTGGCCAAGCTGTTCCTGTGAATTTAAGGCAGGAGTTGAGAATAATGTGTGAAGATGCTGAATTTGATACTTCTTCATCTTTGTTTTCTCCACCTCCCCTGAGTACAGCCAGAGGAAGGAGCAGAGCATTCACTGAAAGGGTTCTTCAGGAAAGGTTATTTTTAGGAGGATGTCTTGCCAAGACTGCTTCTGGGGATGTTATTGATGCACACAGTGGCCCCCCAGCCTCTTAGATGTATGTGTTTCCAGGGTATCCCCAGAAAAGAGGTGATAGTCTACCTGCCCACAGCAATTCTGGGGCCACCTTTTTCCTTCCATGATTCCTTTTAACCCTAAAGTGATAGATTGCATGAGAGGCAGTACTGTAGCCTGTGACCTGGCGAAAGGCACTTACCTTTCATGGCCCTATTCTCTATGAAATGAAATGGTGAAGGAGAGGAGAGTAATGTCAGAGTGGGGTGACCTTACATCCAGGTTTGCTCAGGACAATCCCAGTCTGTGTCTGTTGACCCAGAGGATTATAAATAGCACCTCCTTTGACTCTTACAAGTGGTCCAGTTTAAACACCAACTGGTCACCCTTGCAGAGGTACTCAAAGCCACCTCATGGAAAAAGAAGATCAAAATAATACTGGCACCTGATTAATTTACACATGGGGTCATGATGACTGTTCTCAAAGTACTGGCCTGTTTCTGAACTATAAAAAAGTAATCAGTGGTGAAGTCAAATTTCTAATACTTTGACAAATGTATATACCAGGGTGCTAGTAATTTCTGAATCACCTAATTCCTGAATCTTGTAGAAGACCAAGCCTTGCAGATAGCTGTGGGGTGGAGGGTGAGCTCACTGACTGGGGAACAGGGAGGCCAGGTCACCCTCTGAAATGCATGTCTGCATTATCCTTTTGGTATTTTATATGCTGTGTGTATGGTTTTGTAAAGGTATATACTCCAATAGTAATTTGTGCTGGGCCTTGAAGATGCTTGTTTTACTCATCTGAAATACTTAATAGTTAAATATTATTAAATATCTGAGTCAATTATCAAAGGTTTCTAGATTTGTGCTTCTAACAGTTTGACTCTTTTTCTCAAAATTATGAAGCTAGGTACAGTGGTACATGCCTCATAGTCCCAGCTATTTAAGAAACTGAGGCTGGAGGATTGCAAATTTGAGAACAGTCTGGGCAATTTAGTGAGACTCTGACTCACACACACAAAAAAAGAGTAAAATGTTTATAGGTGTGTTTACTATGTAAAATCATGATTAATGAGGCATTTATTTTTCCTTATTTCCCTTGTGATATAGAAGTGTCACTCAGGTCCTTTAAGGACTTGGGCAGAAAGCAAGAGAAGCCATATCAGAGATGCCTGGTGTGTGACAGTGTGCTATTGCTGTAAGTGGCATCTAGGTAACTGGATATGCAGGACTCTGAGGGTTTCTTTTCTGTAGTCTTAGAATTTAGACAATGTGTACCTGCTCCATGGGGATTTAAAAATGTGATATCAAAATAGAGATTTTAATGTGAAACTTAAAAAGCATATTAAAATAGCATTTCATTGCATGGTAGAAGGCTAAGATTGCTGGATTACACGCAGTTTAGATAACGCCCTCTCCCCATATAGGAGTATAGAGGATACAGTATAGCTAGCCAGCATACTTTCAGATAATTAGGGAAGTGGGGAAATAGGCTATGAATCTAGGCTAACAAATGTTATATACTTTCTCCTCGGTGTTCCTTTTTTTATGGTGGTGCTAGGAATTGAACCTAGGTCTTCATGCTAGCTAGACAAGTGCTCTACCACTGAGCTCTACCCAGATTACTTTAAGATATATTTTTAAATGATTGCGTAAGGAATACATGTTCATTGTTGAATGTATAGGTAAGAAATTTTTAAAAGCCATAATCCAGAGAAAAGAGTTAACATTTTGTAGTAGTGTATACTATATTGCTTTATGCTACCGTATAAAAGTTTATGTGTATGTATTTTATACCACAGTATATAATGAATTGTCCAAAATGGCTCAGGACACAAAAACTTTGTTATGTAGTTTCATGAATACTTTCCAAATAGCAGGAGCCCTCTTGATGGGGAACATCCCAGCCTGGTTGCTTCTGGTGTGGAGTTCTTCCCTGTCTTCACCCCATATGTTCATGGGGGTTCTCCCCATATGTAGGGAAAGCTGTGAATGTAACCTGACTGTGGTCTGGGACCACAAGGCAGAGAATATGGTTTATTACAGAGAGCTGTTTTCTTCTAAATGAATACTTCCATCTCTCTGTGTAGGCAGCCATTTATTTGGGTTCCTGGAAACAGTAACAGTATGGTGAACTTGAGTTAAAGAATATTTATTTTGCTATCTGTGTAGTACAAGCTGCTTCCCCAGTTGCCAATGGGCTGAGGGGGGAAACATCCATGTGCTTTCCTTAAGCTTGAATTCACCCCAAAGAAGAGGGTAAGCAAAGTACGATATGCAGTATGGTTGTCTAGAACAGAGCAACAGTTGGCTGTGCCCTGTCATGAAGCCACATTTGTACATAATTACCCAGGCTCCACGGGAACAAGTTATTTTGGGAAACATAGCTGAGGATCCATCATATGGAGGGCTGCTTGTTGGGAGCCTTGATATGGTTGCTTACCAGAAAGTCTCCAGAGGAATTCACATGCTTTGAGCCAGCTTGGGGGAGGCGGGTGTGACCCTGCAGAACACCCAGCTAGTGGCTAAGTCAGGCTCCTGGCTCTGCACATCTTTAGGCTCAGATGACCAGGCACCAGTAGCTTTCATGTGCTTCTTTAAAATTACTGTTTTTTTTAACCTTTAGAGCAAAAGTGACTTAGAATTCGATTTTGAAGCTATTTAATTTGATTAGTATAACATATGCTTCCAGCCCCTAAAATAGTTTGGGCAGAATCTGCATATTCCTTGTCTTCACTCTTTTGGATTTGGTAGTTAAAGTAGGGGATTTCACTAGGCTCCCACATAAACCCTCCTTTAGGGTTTATAAAAAAATACCATTTTTTTGACAATTAGAATTTTGCTTTAAGAATTTAAAAGCATCCCTTGACATTAAAATAGTTATCTTGCATTGCAAACTAGCATCAGGAATCCATAGCTCAGTAGTGTTTGATGTCCTTGGGTTACTTAACTCTGATTCGAGAGAGGTAGAGATGAGTAATTGCAGCTGAAAGATAAGAATTAGAAGAATGAATAATAAGGACTTCAAGTGGTAATAAAATGTAGGAAATTTTCTTGAACAGTGAGGAAATTAGCAGATGGAAATATTTTAGCTTTTTGATAAATGTAAGATCTTTGTGAAACAGAGAAAAATGCTAAATAATTCAACCCAAATCCAATATTATTTATGGTGATCAGCATCAGAGGGAACGCGGGGACACACACTAGGTTTTAAATGGAGAGTCTGACATGGAAAAGGAATGTAGTGAGCCTCTGCTTAGGACTGTTGTCAGTTTCACAGGACAGGGGAGGCACACAGTTTAAGATCAGCAAGTGACACATTTGAGTTCTGCATATCATTCTTGCCACTGTTTGCTTTCATCAAAATCAGTAAGATTTAGATCAGAATAGTGAATGTTTTAACTTATTTCAATGTTGATCTCTTTGAAGAAAGACTCAAAGACAGTTTTCAAATAAAAGCATAATCAGGACTCTTACACAAGTATAAAGGTGATACTTTTAAAAAATGAGATCGAACTCAGAAAACCTGTGAGACTTTACAGTACATCAGAAGAGCATCCAAAGGATAGATACATACACAGATCAGGATATTGAAATGAATGTCTTGAGACATATTTATCTATGGGAGGAGGAGGAGTTATCTCTCTACTAGACAGAATTCACTTGCACATTTATAGACGGGTGATTCGGCATTGCTATCAGTTGTCTATAATTTAGAGCGGTAAAAGAGCATGGAAGGGAGGCTGTGGACGGTGCCCCCGTTTCCCACCGGAGCTCAGCTCATAGCCATGTGTTAGCCATTTCCTCTTTCCAGATTCAGAATTGTAATCTGGTCCATCCTTTCTGAAAGTTTTGGGAAAGATTGAATATATGAGAGAGGTCATTCCTCAAATCAAAATTAGCCTGGAGCAGATTTGACTTTGTTGAAAAACCTCAAAAGCATTTCCTGCCCTGCTAGGCAACCTCAGAGCTTAGCACCTTTTTTTTTTTTTTTTCCTGTATTCTGAAGCATGTGTGGACTAAATGGAAGTCAGTCTCATGAGCCTGGCAGCCAAAGCCTAAGGTTCATAGTTAAAAATTTCTGGTTAAAACTAGACCCAGATAAGACTGTCTTCAAGTGTAGGAGGAGCCATCTTTAACCTACCCACTTAAAGGATCATCCATTAGCTGGCTTCTATTTTTAGCACCGTCAGCAGGGGGGTTGCCTGTTATTTTTGCAAGGTCTCTCTTTCTCTCTGACAAGTTTACAGAGTCTTTCTTAACTTTTAAGGATTCTGTAGTTAAGATGGACATAATTTTTAAAAGCCTAGAGCTTGAACAGATACACATTTTTAGCTTCTCAGTCTTTTTAATTTTTTTGATTTGAAAAAATCTGATGGCCATCTTCTTTGATCTCTCCCAGAAAACCCCACAAATAAGATCTTATTCAACAAATGGTTCTTGAAAGCCACTGTGTTCCAAGCACTGTCCAGAGCTCCAAAGATTCTTGTTTTTCCGAGTGTCATTTTGACCAGCATATCTTAGAATCTTTAAGTTGTGATTGTGAAGAGGGCTTTGGAAACTTGAGGCTTACCTGCCCCTCAGTGTAAGATTTTTGTGCCTATTGGATGGAAAAGAATTCCCGAGTCCTGCTTGCAGGCAGAGTTTGCTAGAGTTAATCAACAGAAGGAAAAGGTGCCTCTCTTTTTCTCTCCTATCTTGTCTTTGGTTAATTATATTTGTCTTTATCACTGCCCTTAGAATACAAGCTAAAAGCAGCTTTATTTTACTGTTGAAGTTTCAATTTATTTATGACAGATCACTATGGCTTAAACTTTGA
The DNA here is from genome assembly GCA_004026905.1 of Hystrix cristata. Taxonomy (NCBI): domain Eukaryota; kingdom Metazoa; phylum Chordata; class Mammalia; order Rodentia; family Hystricidae; genus Hystrix; species Hystrix cristata. The sequence continues at coordinate 59,189 of PVJO010003292.1, read as the reverse complement.
GGTAGTAGAAATTGGAGCAGGTCCCTAATTTGGTGTGTGTGAATGCAGATGAGCCTGTTGGGGACTGGGTTCTCTGGGCAGTGCAGAGGTGAGTGAGGCAGCACTAAAGACAACTGTATTCAGTTGTGGGTCATTAGTGTGTGTGTGCATGCAGGCATCTAATCTCCTGGGCAGTGAAATGCAATGGGATTTGCCTTTTAGCAAGAGTTAATCTTACGGCTTTTTGTACCTGGTATATTCACAAACCAACTCTTGATTTGAATGTAGCCTATTATTTTGTGTGTCCCCTTGCTTTAGTAATAAGAGTTTTTTGAGACAGGGCCAAACCAAAAAAAAAGTCTTTCTAATTGCATGCGCAAAATATTTTTACTCCCCATTAGCAAAATCTTATGTGCTGAATGGCTTCTACCTAGGGGAAATTAAGATATGTGAATGATGCTCTTTATTCTCTGAACAGTGATGGGAATACTTGTGCTATATGTGGGGAAGATGAAGACTTGGCAATGTTCTAGCTTCTTGGCTCTTCACAGACCTTCTTCCATCTCCTTTCTGTCTGTGCAGGAGCCTCCTATGAATTGTGCTAAGCAACACTGTTTATCCTTAGTGACTGGAGGCAGAATATCTCTTATGTTCAAGTTGGCTTACGTCGTGACAAGAGGTTGTCTTCATTTTTCTGAGCCAGCTTGCTGTATTCTTTTGGTTTAAGTTTCTTTGATTCAAATTTCTTTGAATTGCCATCACCCATTGCTGTTCTTCTGTGGCATTTATATTTGCACAGTGTTTTCCAGATTCTTAAGATTCACCGTATTTCCCTGCAAACTAGTAGAACAGGGAGAATAGCATATTCTTTATGGGAAGAAACAAGCCACAGAGAGATGAGCTGACTTGCCCACATCAGACACTGAACTGGTCATAGAGCCTGGCTTCAGATTAAGAGCTGCTGAGTTCATGGATTCCAAGCTGAGCTGTTGTGTGCCATGTTAGCTAACAGGATCTTGGAGACTAAGCAGAGATTTGTGGGCAGAAAACAAAACGGCTGCCCACTGTCTAGTCAGATGCCTAGTTATGTAGGTTATAAGAACATCAGGACCCCAAATGGACTTCAAGACATCCCAGGAATTGATTGTAGCACACGCAGAATCTTTAGGAATTAACATTCTTGCATTTGCATTCTCTTTGGTTTGATTAACTTTTAAAATTTTGTGTGAATAGTTGAAAGTCATATCTGAGGACTTAACCTTGAAGGGTTGGAATTCTTTTCTGTTAAATGGTTATTCAGTCTTTGTTACGATAGGTGGTTCTTTGCCACTGTGAGTGGCCTCTGAGTCCAGAGACTTCCTGGATGTTTACATAAGAAACCAGCAGAGACACTTTTTTTGTTCTTTGTTATTATTATTTAAATTTTAGTACATATTTACAATACATAATGAATATATTCATCATGGGGAGTTGAGATATATATATATATATATATATATATATATATATATATATATATACATGTCGCATCCTAATGCTTTTTATTTCTCCTTCCCTTCTCTCTCCCCTCTCCTTCCTTCCCTAGATTCCCTTCCTAGCTCCAAAAGGTCAACTTCCTTGTTTCCTACAATCTGTCTTTTAGTTTACTCTTTAAATTATTTATACTTGAGTTTCTCATAAGAGAAACCATGTGGTATTTAATCTTTTATGCCTGATTTATTTCCCTTAGCATTAGGCTGCATCCGTTTTCCTACAAATGACTCATTTATCCTTCGCTGTGGCAGAGTAGTACTCCATTGTGCATAAATACCATGTTTTCTTTATCCACTCATCTATTGACGGACAGATAGGCTATTTCCAAAATTATTGTGAGCTGAGAGACCCTTATTTTTACCTGTTTTCAAGATAGCTGCTTGAATATTTAGCTGTAAGGTCACACTGTTGGTTTCTGACGTGTGTCTGGAGGGGCGCATGGGTTGGGGGTGGCACTGCTGCATTTGTGAGAATCACCCATGCCATTGTCCTGCAGTGTGTATTTACCGTTAGGGACTTTCTGGCTGGGAGATGTGAAGCTTTGTAGTGAACCAGGCAGTTCTGCTTTTGCCAGCCACATGGATGGCAGGAATTTAGACCCTCTGAAAGATTTAGACAACCTATTCTCTGTGGGGAGCCCATCTCCTTAACTAAGGCTACCACAAGCTCCACTGCTTCAGAGGAACAGCTCAGGCCGCTTCCCCACCTTCCCTGAAGATTCTAAATACAAGTGCAGCTTCCTAGAGCCCCCTTGCTTTTGTAACATTTATGAAGAACCAGGAAAATCATTAGAAGTGATCTTGGCAAATTGAGAATTTGTGAAGTAGAAAAGAAGACACTATTAGAGGCATCATTACAAATAGAAAAGTAAGTGGAGCTTTTTCTTTTCAGAAAATCAGCTTAATGGAATTGCGGTTTTTGGTATGACGGTGTGAGAGGCGTTCAGAGCCATCCTGCCAGGTAGCACTAGCCAGCCCATGTCTGTGTTTATTCTCCTCTCACTCACCTTTTGAACTCTTTCATAATGCTGATCGTGGCAATGCCTATCCCTTTTTTATCACTGGGAAAGCATCAGGACATGAAGGACAAATAATTGTACGGTGTCAGAGTCAGAAATAGAATTTGAGTTCTGAGCCATGACTGAAGGCTGGACCAGGTTCTGCCTGACCTCCCTGCTCCCTCTTGGGCACTTGCTCATCCCACCTCACCAGATGTGGGCCAAGACAAGTGTCAGGGCAAGCTCAGAACACACAGAATAGATTTATTGATTCTTTGAGGAAAGTAAATAATACGCAACTTCAAAATCATAGAACGTGTTGACAGTTCCCCAGGCCATTTTGACCTGAAAGACAAAGCTGTCTTATAATTGGTGGGTTTAGATGTGGAAAGTTATTCAGGCTTGTCTTCCCCTGACTGTCATGCTGCAGACCCAAGATCATTTCATTTGGAAAAGCCCTGATGAGTTCTCATTTCAGAAAATGTAATGGTTATTAAGGAAAAGGCTAGTTAAAGAATGATGAGGGAAATTTATAGATGTGTTGTCAATTTTTTTGTTTGGAGAACATGAAACAGAAAAGATTGAATGGATAGTCTTACCAGAGCTGATCCAGGCTTAGAACCTTATTACCAAAAGAAGTAACTGTAAGATGAACCAGACTCATTGAGAGAAGCATGTCAGACTCATGATTGATCTTTTTGTTCAGCTGTGTCCCTAGGCATAACCTCTCCAAGATTGGATTGTGCGTATGTGTGGTCAAAGAGGAACGATATACATAATCATAGATATAACTTATTTGGTTTTAAAAAGTCTTTTCTACTTTTACCCCATAGAACAAGTGGAATTCCAGCAGGCTTAATTAACTTGAAAAGGAACCAAGTTTAAATGCATAGCAGCTGAATAACACAAGTTTATGTCACCAATTCAATAAGGACATAAGTACCTTTTGCCATTGAAGACATGTGCTGATTGATCTGTTACATAATTTCACTGGGAGAAAGGGAATAATTTTGTAGTCCCTGTGGACTAAGGACTTTGTTTGCAAGTCCTCCATGAAACATGGAATGTCATTTCCTGCCATTGGATGGGGCTAGGACTTCTTGCTAACAGATAATCCTGAGAAGCTCCTTCAACTGATATTTTTGTCAATTACCTTGTTTCAGAGGTTGCAGAGAATTTTCTGGGCCTGTAGGTCATGTTCAGAAATACAGCAGAACCAGAGACTACTGATGGTTTGAGTCTCCTTCAGTGTTATAAATTGAAAGCAGAGTACTGTGAGTCCTGGAACTTGGCCTTCACCTCAAGCTCCCTGTTCTGCTCCCTGTACTTGGAGGATGTCCATCTGCATCCAAGGAAGGCCACACAGGCAGTGGGGAGCAGCCCATGCCATGGACTGCCCATCCTGGTTAATGTCTCAGGGGTTGTAATTCCTTGTTTAGGAAAGAGACCCTAACGTTTGCTGTAGTTGTCTGAGGAGCATACAAGGTGTGATCCAAAAATACAGTAACTCATGGGAAAAACAAAAAACAAAAAACAAAAAAACCCAACTAAATAAGCTTTTAGGGGCTGGGGATTTAGCTTAGTGATTAGAGTGCTTGCCTTGCAAGCACAAGGCCCTGAGTTCGATTGCCAGGACCACGGGAAAAAAAAATACATTACAGTAAAAAAATCACATAGCCATTAATCCCCTCCAGAATATGCCCCCTTGCTTCAAGCACACATATCCCATCATTCTTGCCACTTTCTGAAGCAATTCTGGAAGTCCTTTTTCATGAGTGTCTGTAGTTGCGTTGTCATGACCTCCTTGATGTCCTCAATCAGTTCAAAATACTTACTTTTCATTGTCATTTTGACTTTGGGGAAGAGCCAAAAGTCTCACAGTGCCAGATACAGTGAATAAGGTAGATGAGGACACACCATGTTTTTTTAAAGAGTCTGTTCTTCTATTGGATGGCACTCAGCAGCAGCATTTACTACATTTTTTAAATTATAATTTCTAGAGACATTCATGAAAGAAGACTTCCAGAATTGCTTCAGAAAGTGGCAAGAAGGATAGGATATGTGTGTGTGAAGTGAAGGAGAGTATTTTGAGGGAGATTAATGGCCATGTGTCTTACTGTAAGAAATTTTTTAGACTAAAACATTCATCATACTTTTTGATCACCCCTTGTGCATAGTGAGAAAACATCAGCCACTGCATTTCTTTCTTTTTTCTCTGTGACTTCAGTGCTCTTCCCCTTAGCTTTATCTTAGATTCTTTGGAGAGTGATAAAAACCAAGAACATTTGTCTTTTATTTTTGATGATAAATGATCTTGCGGTTTCCCACTCTGGTCACCTTTGTGTGGCTCTGAAACATTTTTATGTGTTGGTTTTTTGAGATGCTAAGAACATTTGCATTTATTACTAGGTATAGAGGAATGAGGAATACAGAGGTAAAGGAAGGTTTCACTCGGAAGCAAGGGAGTATGTTGGAAGATTTTATTGTGCCCTGGGAGCTTCTGGGTTAACTATGGAATGGGGAGACGTTGTCTTTCCTCCATGGTCTGTTTCTGATTCATAGAGTGCCATTTCCTGCAGCAGGGACATATGGCTTGGTAAGCTGATTTGAACCAAGAAGCCTGCCTTCAAAATCTTAAGGAACTATCTTTATTTCCATTTAAGCGTTCTAGGTTTTAAGTTCCATGGTCCTTAAGATGCATGTTACCAGTGAAACAGCAAAAAGCCTCTGGCAACATGTGTGGGGTTTTGTTGTTGCTGTGGTTGTTTGTATCTCCTCCTGGATCAAAAGGCTTTTCATAGAAACCTCAGCATGGGAACTATGTAAGAACAGTCCCCCTGGGCTATGGTAAATAAAACTGTAAATAGAATGAAAAAATTAAACATTCTAATAAAGCTTAAAAAATTCATTTTCAGAGTACACTGGCCTCTTTGCAAACACTCATCACAGGAAAGAATCCTCTTTTCCATGTTTAAGTTGGTTAGTCACTACCTTCTTGGCTCTTAAGAAGATCATGAAAGATGAGGAAACTTAACTAAGTAAATTGACCTTTTAGATTAAAGTTGTTCTCTGAATTTGTACAACAGAATCACTTATCTATGGTAAATTACCTTCATTGCAGGTATAACTATAAAAAGGTAGTATCAGACTTTCACATAATTCTATTACGGGGACATTTGTAATTTCATGAACAGCTGTGGAGTTGTGTCCAGAAGTACATCTGATACTTTTATTATGAGGCTCTTAAATAATAAGAATAGCGAAGTGTGGTGACCTATACCAGCAATACAAGGTGTGATCCCAAAATACTATAAATGTTTACATTAAAAAAATATATTACAGTAAAAGACATATTGCTATTAATCCCCCTAAAAATATTCTCACTTTGAACCGGCTTACCCCATCATTCTTGCCACTTTCTGAAGCAGTTCTGAAAGTCCTCTTTTGTGAGTGTCTTTAATTGCACTGGCCTGACTGTCTCCATGTCCTGTATCTATTAAGAAAATTTATCTTTCATGGTTACTTTGATTTTGGGGAAGAGCCAGAAGTCGCATAGTGCCAGATCTGGTGAATAAAGTGGATGAGGACACATTGTGATGTTTTTATTTGGCAAAAAGATGCAGTAAATGTTTTGAATCAGTTCATGACATTGAGGCAGCCGCAAAAAAATACTCACGAAGGAAGACCGCTGAAACTGCTTCAGAAAGTGGCAAGAATGATGGGATAAATGTGTTTCGAGTAAAGGGAGTATTTTGAGGGAGATTAATGGCAATGTATCTTTTACAGTAATAAATTTTTAAAAGTATAAACATTTATATTATATTTCAATTACACTTCATATTTGCTCTTTTAAAGTAAAATTAAGTAAAAGCAACTCTGTAAATGTTTATATCATTATACTTTGTCCCTGTTGGTTACTGTTTTAAGAATTACAACGTGATATTTTCATCATACCTTTCCTATATTATCAGGTACAGATATTCCTCATTTAACAGCTTACCTGCTTAATGACTATTTGGACTCACCTGCTGCTCAGACTTACAACCCGTCTCTTTTTTTTGTACAGTTCTGTACATCTTATTTATAAAGCCTCAATGTCTTTTTTTGTACAATATACCTTGTTTATACAGTACTGTGGGTTTTGCTAATTGTACTGTTCAGTACTATAGTTTTGTTCTGTTATATATTACACTAATGCATGTAAGAGTTATGCAAATAAAAGCAAAGTTATCAAGTTGGAGTTTCCTTTGACCGTTTCTTTGTTTTGAATATTGTACTATAATACTATACAGAATTCCTCATTTAGCAACCAGTTAACAACCTAGTTTCTGGACCATAACTCTATCATTAAATGAGAAATGTCCTGTATATAATTAGTCTTAAAATTGTTAGTAAAGAACAAAAAACAAGAACTACCCTTTGAAGTAATTTTGCTTACTGAAAAAGAGGCCTAGGATGTTTTTTTGCTATAAGAATTTAATATCTGGAAACATCCTGAATGTCTACCCATAGGGAACCTGTTACATAAAGTCTAGTATATACAATTCAGTAGAGAAGTAGGCAGCCACAAAAAAGGAATGATCTCTGCTGTTGGGGTATTATCTCCAGGTCACTTTTTTTTTTGTAACTATGTAAAACAAGCAAGATACAGAACAAGATGTATACTATGATTTGTGTTAAAGGAACCAAAACCAAGCAAGATACAGAACAAGATGTATACTATGATTTCTGTTAAAGGGACCAAAAACAAAACAAAACAAAATTAAAAAGCTGCCCATATCTCTGTGTTCCAGCTATGGCTGGAGGAATACCCAGAAAACCGACGTCCTTTGCTCCCTGTGGGGAAGGATACTGCACTGTGAGGGAACAAGCGTGAGAGGAAGGCTCTTTACTTTCTACCCTTTTTTCCACTCGATTTTTGAACCACAGAAATATATTGCCTATTCAGAAAGTAAATACATATAATTTACATTTAAATATATAATGGATTCTTTGAAAAATTTTTATTAGCACATGTTTGTAATACATAATGATTACATTCATCGTGGGGAGTTGGTACATATACATATCATACCTTAATTCTTTTTATCACATTTCCTTTATCGGTTCATCTTTTGATGAACATACAGGACATTTCCAAGATTTAACTATTGTGAATTGTGCTGCTACAAACATAGATATGCGTGTGTCATTGTAATATGATGTCTCTGACTGTTTTGGGAAGATACCTAGAAGGGGTATAGCTGGGTAGAATGGAATTTCTGTTTTTAAGTTTTTGAGGAATCTCCGTACTGATTTCCATGGTAGTTGTAGTAGTTTACATTCCCACCAACAGAGTAGAAGGGTCCTTTCCCCCGACAACCTCACCAACATTTTTTTTGAGTTCTTGATGTTAGTCATTCTTTTTGGGGTAATATAGACCCTCAGTGCTGTTATGATTTCTCCAATGGCAAAAGATGCTAAACTCTTTTTTTCAGGTACTTGCCATTTATACTTTTTCGGAGAAATATCTGTTCATTACAATTCCCCATCTTTTTACTGGGTCTTTTATTTTTAGGGATCTGATTTTTTTTAGTTCTTTGTATACTCTAGATCACTGGTGGTGAACCTATGGTATGTGTGCCACAGAATGCTGTTTGTATCATTGAAAGCTTCTAAAAGGCTCATCATCACTACTCTAGCTATTCGTCCTGTGTTTGAAGAGTAGCTGGCAAAAATTTTCCCCATTCTGTAGAAAATATAATCTTGGGCAATAAGAGGAAGCAGGAGGCATCACAATCCATCAAGTTGCATTACAAATGCACAGTGGTAAAAACACTGTGGTACTTGCACAGAAACAGACGTGCAGATCAGTGGAATAGAACAGAGTATGGAGAAACAATTCCAGGCACATTCAGCCATCTAATCTTTGGCAGAGGAGTCAAAAAGAGGCTGGAGAAAAATAGTTTCTTCAATAAATGGTGCTGGTAAAACTGCTTATCCACATCCACAAGACCAAATCTAGACCCCTATCTCTCACCCTGTCTAAAACAAAATCAAAATGGATCAAAGATGTGGATATTAAAACAGAAACACTTAATCTGCTGGAAAACAAAATAGGTAAAACTTGACATAGGTACAGGTGAAGACTTTCTGAACAGAACCCCAGTTACTCAAGAAATAATGCCAAGAATCAACAAATGAGATTGCATCAAATCAAAAACCTTCTTGCAGCAAGGGAAATAATAGATTCCTATAGTAATCTTACCTTCAAAAACCGACCTTTCATTATCTCAAGCAGTGCCGTCCAGAACTCTGTGAAAATGGAGATGTTCTACAGTTACATCATCCCATACCCGATCCCCAAGCAGCACTAGAAAGATGGCTCATGCAGCTCAGGGGCTAAATAATTTAGTTTCATTTTAATTAATTTTAAGCTTAACTAGCCACTTGTAGCAAGTGGCTGGCACATTGGTTGGATACAGATCTAGAATATTCCCCTGTTTAGACCTAACTAAAATTCAGATGTGTTTTAGAGGAAACAATTATTCATTTAGGCTCTCGGGATAACATTTATTATTGTGTTTTGTTTTGTTGGTGCTGGAGATTGAACTCAGGGCCTTGGCGTTTGCTAGGCAAGCACTCTACCACTGAGCTAAATCCCCAACCCCACAAAATTTATTATTGTAAATCCAAGAAAATGCCTACATTTTTCTTTTTTGTCCTCAAATTTAATGCTATCACGTAATTCGTGAAATGAAGAACTATTAGATTTGAAAAATCCTCTTTATTACCCAGGAAAATCATTTTTATGGACACTGTTTTTCTAATCTTGCTGGGAATGATTTTACGTATTCTGTAAAAGGTTGATTTTGTCATCTTGAAGATAAACCCTATTCGTGTGTCTCCCCTGCCCCCAGTTTAACATGTCAGACACTTTGTCCCCAAGCCCAGCAACTGTTGTGATACAAGGGGACAGTTTGCATTCTTAGTCAGCAGCTGCCAGAAGCATTTCTAATCTGGTTTTGGCAGGAAATAGTGCACAAGTGGGAGCCAAATTAAAAGAAGCTTGAAGAATAAACAGAATAATTTTGGATGCCTCTAATATGGTCCATTTTCTGCTAAAGATTGCCCTAGTACTCTATTAACCTGACTGGACGGTGAGCCCTTTGGGGACAAAGCTGTATCTTGTCATACTTGAAATCCACAGTCTAGCTCACAGCCTAGAATAAGCTGGTAGGAGGTGGTGGTTGTTATTTTTTAAATGGTTATACTGCAAATTTGTTTAATTGATTTAGTTAAGAGCTTAAAACTGTTGTTCATCCAAGGTAAACTATTTGTTGATAATTAGTGTTTATGGGTCCTGCGTCACCTTTCCTTTGTGCTACAGTGTTGCCCACCTCTGCTCTAAAGAAAGACATTTGCATATTCCTTCAACATTATTTATGCATCTATTCTGCAACCAAGTTTATTTTTGTTTATGCAAGGAATAAAGCACATCCTAATTTAGTATCTTTCCTTCAAAGGAAGAGCTTTTCAGAAGGTGAAGTTACAGGTGTAAATGTGGGGGCCCTTTCAGCTGTAGGTAGAAAAGTCCTTAAACTGAAATCACAAATTCATGAGTTTTTGTCTGTAAGGAGGACATTTTACTAAAATCTTCCCTTCAGCTTTGCAGTTCTTCTTTCTGTCACATTCTGCTTTCTGTAGAGAGCGCAGTTCAGCCCCAACCTCTTAGACCCTCCAAACTGTGTCAGGTGTCAAGAGTTGTCCATGAGGTGGGGGTCTGCTGGTGCATGGGTGGGCCTGTACTCAGTGAGTCTGGGTTTCTTTGCAGACCTTCACAGCCTGGTGTAATTCCCACCTGCGGAAAGCCGGCACCCAGATTGAGAACATTGAAGAAGACTTCAGGAATGGCCTTAAGCTCATGCTGCTTTTGGAAGTCATCTCAGGTGGGTGCACATACCCCAGTCCTGTATTTAAATGTGTAATCAGTAGGTCAGCATCTATTTAAAGATGACTACATTAGAAGTTCTCTTTGAACTTGGCTGAGCAAGAACATGGTGTTACAGGCAAAGAAAATCTTTCCGAAGAACATCTGCCTGGAGTTATTTTTCTGTTCTGCAGAAAAAGGAATGAGTTCTGTTTAAAATGGGCTTATTAAAATAATACCTATACCACCTACCTCAAAAGAAAATAAGAGAAGAAGAAATGATATTTATATGACTGTCTGCCATGTCGCCTTGTTCACTCATACTCAGCTAGTGTGCTTTTCAGAAATCATCTTGTGTTTGGAGGACCAGTGTATGTGTTAGCAGCCATCTGACCACATAAGTTAAGCTCCCTGGGGGGTTTGATTTGCCCTGGGTTTCAGTGGACAGGTTCAGCTTGGACAGGATAGATCACCCTTGCAGAAGTGTGCCTGGGAAGGAGGATGGCAAGTCTACCCTGACCCATATATCTTCATAACCAGAAGTCTAAGACAAGCTCTGGCAGCCATTGTTGTGATTTGAACCAGGCCACTCGACTTCCTGCAACAGTGAGCTAGCAACTCCAGATGCTCCAGGGAGGGTAACAGACTTCTCTCTTTACGCATGTGAAAGCTGGCTCCTGGGCTAGACCAAACTCTCCCACCCAACCTGAAAAGCCTATAGCCTGTGGCCCCTCACTGGTACATTTGGTCTTGATCCAGTTTGAGTCTAGTGTTTCCTCTGTCCTGTGATTTAGAGAAACCAGGACATGTCAGAAACATTTGAGTGACCATTTCTGCTCAAGGAAAGCCTGGGCTCAGAATTTTGACGTCTTGATTCCATACCAAGTGGTGATTCTGTCTGCTCTGTTCTCTTTTCATTCTGCAGGGGAAAGGCTGCCCAAACCTGACAGAGGGAAAATGCGGTTCCACAAGATTGCAAATGTCAACAAGGCTTTGGATTACATAGCCAGCAAGGGAGTGAAACTGGTGTCCATTGGGGCTGAAGGTGAGAGGTGTGATGTGGTGTGCACTGACCTCAGAACCAAGGTGTAGCCTGCAACGTGAATTCTGTCCTTTTTGTAAAGAATAGAATCCAATATATCACTGCATCTTATTTATACCAATTAAGGAGAAAGAAGAATGTACAAATCCCAGTGTTTCTTAATAAGAACTGATTAATAGAAAGGGAGTGACCTCCTCATTGTAAGACACTGGGACTCTGAGACTAATTGTATCCCACTGTGCATGGCTAAGTCTTGCTCGCAACAATTGGGGATGACTATAAGAAGAATCAGGGTAGAGATGAGATTGTGTCCTCTGTATTTGATTGTTTAAAACCTTAGCTTTCCAGGTATGGTGGTAATCCTAGCACTTGGGAGGCTGAGGCAGGAGGATCTTGAATTAAGAGGTCAGCCTAGGCTACATAGTGAGTTCAAGGCTGACCTGAACTACATAGCAAGACCCTGTCTCAAAACCAGACCAAACCAAACCAGAAACCTCATAGAGTCTTAAAACTTTGGAAACTCTTGGCTGGTTCACATTGGTAGTGCATATGCAAGATTTGTGCTTATGATTAACTTAGAACTCATTTAAACTGGAGACATTTGTTTATGAATACCATGGTTATAACCAGAAACACTGTGATGGTTAGAAAAACCTAAATTGGTCTTTCTGTGTATTTTTTCCCTTATAGCTCTGAAACAACTCTTACACATAGGAAAAGTTACACACTGACTATGGTATCTTTCCATTAATCTGTTGTTTTTCTCACCTACAGAAATTGTTGATGGCAATGTGAAAATGACCCTGGGTATGATCTGGACCATCATCCTTCGGTTTGCTATTCAGGATATTTCAGTTGAAGGTAAAACTCCCATTAAAAATCTAATTGTGTAACTTGGAAATCAAGCTTTCAAACTAACATTTGAATGGGATGTTGTAATGTTGAACAGTCACTTACATGATTGAATGAAAGGCACACAAGCTGAGTTTTCATAAATTGTGTATTTGTGTGGGAAAGACCCCAGCAGCTAATTTCAGTCATGATGGGGAGTCACTTTAAAAAAGAAGAGCACATGTTCAGAACAGAAGTCACTTTTTAAAATGAGCATTTATGAAGCTTTCCTAACTGCTTATTATGCTAGTTAATTCACAACTGTGGCACAGTTCTTTAGGCTTACAACCAAAACATACTTTTTTGGGGGCTGCAAAAAATAATATGATTGCAGTCCAAGTTTGTTCATTATTTCCCTCCTTCTCTCGTCCCATTTCCTTCCTTCATCTTTTTTCCCTTTCTTTATTTTTCTTTTCTTTTTCTTTGGCAGTACTAGAAGCAGCCAATCTTTCAATCCTCCTTCTCCCCGCTCCCTACCTCTTTCCAAATCTCTTTTGTCCCTGTATCTTTTGGCCTAAAAACTGTCATTGTAAGAGAATCATCATTCTTGGACTGCCACTGAAGATAAAAAATCTTTGGTCTTTTGTACCCACTGCATTCCCAAATATCTTGATAAACTCAGTACTATTGAAGAATGTCAAATTGACATTCTTAAAATTAGAACTTTGCCTACTTAGCTCTCAGATCACAGCATGTATACTACAGAATGTTTCAGAGGGCCAGGTGAAAAATGAGTGTCAATGAGGCTGTCCAATGAATCAGCCTCCCCTAACTTTGTAACCTAACAGATAAACAGGTATATCAGTGGGGAATGATGGGGGCATTATTTATAATTCTGCCCAGGCCAAAGGATGCCCTGACTCTGGTTGGTTTTTTTTGTTTTTTGTGTTTTTTCCTTCCCTGTGATTTTATTTACTTATCAACCAATAAACATTGAGAACCAAGAGTTAGCCTAATGTTCTACTAGGTGACCTGAAGCCTATAGTGCTTGTATTTAACTAGCTTTAATTTCACTTAGATTGTTCCCTTTTATTTTTTAAAATAATCTTATTGGTACATTTTAGATATACATAATGATATCATTCATCACAGGGAATTTGTACCTCTACATGATCTATCTTGAGTCTTCTTATTTTCCTATTTCCCTCCCTTCTCTTCAACACTTCTTCCCCTTCTTATTTACCAAAGCTTTGTTTCCATTTTTTCCTTCTATTCCTTTTTTTCTTTTCCCTTCCTTCCTTTCCCCCTCCTCCCTCCGTTGTACCCCCTTCCCATTTGAATATTTTCTTCCTATTTCACAATAAGATTATTCCCTTTTAGCACCAAAGACCCACTGATGTCACCTAAAAATTGAACTAAGATATCACATTAAAACCTCGGTTCAGGATCAGGAATGATGAGCCAGCTTGAATTAATAAATATTCTGAACTTGAAAGCTGCTGAACAATGATGTTTTATTAAAGTGTGTTCCCTTATGCTAACAAAAATAACAAGATGTTTCCTAAAACCTTCTGCGTTAGTAAAAGTAATTCATTTCTGCAAACATGTACTACTAAAATTTTTAAAGTCAAACAAAAATAATGGTAATTTGTTATAATTCTCTCATGTTTATATACTTCTAAATTTAAATATTTAGACAGTTGAATCTGCTTTAAAGAACAAATATTGTACTTTAAAGTTTTTTCACAATATTACATTAGTTGGACTAGAAAATCCTTTTCAGTAAATATTAAAGGATTGATTGGATTTGACCTCAGCTTTTTTCCTGATTGGTTAATTTTTTGGGAGTGTGGCGGGGATTGAATCCAGGGCCTTGTGCATGTTAAGTTGACCACTGAGCTATACTCCAGCCCCCGATGAAAATTCTGAATATTAATTTTAAACATAAATTTTATTAATTTTAAACATAAATTTTATTTCAGTTGTAGCTATGAATGGTATTACCAGAGTTTCCCCCAGAATTATTATTTATACCCCCAAATAAGATGGTCAAATCATGGTGCTTTATAAAATGTCACAGTGAAAGAATAAATGAATCTGTTCTCCATAAGACTAAGAAATTGAACATTAAAAAATAGTGATTTCATTGCCAGCACGCCTAAATCCCTTTCAGAAGATGTTCTTCAGTGTCCAATATAGTAGAAAACATTAGTTTGCTAACTTACATTTTTATTTGTTTTAGTTTTGTGGAGTAATAACTTCTATAAATCTATGGAAAATTATCTTCATTTGTTTTAATAATGTCTGTTGTATAGGAAAAGACAGTTTATATAACTGAATATTTTGGGAAACCAGTTTCCTTTAATAGAATGATGGGTGGGCCTCTTCAGAGAAAGAAAAGGAGAGGGTCAGCTTTGCCTAGAGTAGCCAACTAAATCAGGAGAAAGCCTTTTGGACATCGGTAGCCTGAGTGTGGTGAGACAGAAATTAGGCGGACCTCAGTGATATGTGGATCTAAATGTCACTAGCTGGTGTTAAGGATTTTGTTGATTTACTTCTCTTTACTTTTCAGACCTGGTGTCACTTAAACTTTCTAAGATACAGCCAGTTATTTTCCCTGGTGTACTTTTTGTTCTTAATTTACAGCAGTCAGGACTGCAAAGCCAGGCAGTTAAATATATAGCAGAACAGCTCATATGGGAGTCCCATATTTCAACATCTGTACTTATTAATATTTTAATAAAGTCTTAGAACTTTCAGTCTTTTTCCTTAGCCAGAATGCATTAAATAAGAGACAGGAACAGGAGTTGTTGAAGTTATTCTTATTGCGCATGGAGCTTTGAGGGTATGTATATTTTGTACGAGTTCTGGGTCAAAGAAAAATCTGAACTGGGATGGACAGTTTTGATAAATAAATACAGAATACTTATTTTGATTTGAAAGAAATCAACTTCATCTAAGATGGAAGTCTAGGGCCCAGTATTAGTTAAGGGTCCAGATACTTACAGAGTCTTTCTAAATTAACATTTAAATATGGGCAGAATCTGCTGAGTTTGGTGGTACATGCCTGTAATCCCACCACTTAGGAAGCTGAGGTAGGAGGATGGTGAGTTCAAGATCAGCCTGGACTACATAGCAAGACCCTGTCTCAAAAACAACCAGAGGTGGAATCCTGGGTTATGTAAGTGACTTTGAGGAGCTATTTGGATCTATGCGGGTTTGCATCCGCTATGAATCAAGTTCTAAGACATAGTAGAATTTGTCTTAGTATCCTCGGGCCACCATACAAACATACTATAGTCCAGAGGCCTTAAAGAGCAGACATTTACTTTTTTGCAATTATAGAGGCTTGAAGTCTAAAGTGAGGGTGCTGCTGTGGTCTGGTGCTGTTGAGGGCCTGGCTTATAGCTTCCTGGCTTATGGCTTTCTTCTTGCCTCATCACATGGTGAGGGGAGTAAGGGGTTGGAGAGATGAAGAGAGACTGAGAGAGAGATGAGAGGTATACACAAGACAATGAGAGTTTGCTGGTATCTCCTTTTATAAGGGCACAAATACCAGCCTGAGGGTCCTACCCTTGTGACCTCATCTATCCCCAATCATCATCTAAGAGTCCCATCTCCAAATAGCATCACATTCAGGTTTAAATCTTTAACATACAAATTAGTGGTGATGGGGATGAGACACTGACTACAAGTGCAGGAAATTTCTGAGGGGAAGTGCCTGCGCAGGAGAAGGGGGAGAAGACAGGAGATGGCTGAGGAATCTTCTGACCAGAGTTCCTGGAAGAAGCCAGCCTGGCTGGGAAGAAAAGAGTTGAGCCTCCTGTGCAGTGCTGAGGTTGATGCAGCCAGGCCTGGAGCGATTCCTGGTGCCTCAGCAAGCAGGATGGCCCAGCTCCAAGGCCGCCCTCTCACCTGTCTTTGGGTGAAGCCACCCTGGATTGTCTCTGGGTGCCCCAGAGAGCACACAGAGTATGCATTCAGGGGCTGCAGCTGACATTGCCTGCCTTATGTCTCCATCTGCAGCCACAGGACATCAGTAGCACATTGTCCTGGCTACCACAGGTCTTGGTGGGTCGTTTAAATTTGGCCAAAACTCAAGTGGCCAAACTTAAAATTTGCAAAACTCTCTAAGTATTGTAAAATCACTATCTAAGGTAATAAATTATAAAGAGGCATAGTGGCCTCTGGGAATCCCATTTATCTAACAGTGTGAATTATAAGCAAAATGAAAGACAGGTTAATTGGCCTATACTACACGCAATTTCTTTTGGTGTGATTTGCACTATAGACTCTCATTGATTTGTGTTTGTATATTTTTAAATTGTATACATAAACACTAATCTATTACAAAGGACCAGATTGTTCTATCAACTCACTTCAAGCCCAGGATCAAGCCTTCCTAATATTTTAAGGATGCAGTCCGTGGAGAGGCAGGAATTGGTCTGTAGCATCCCACCAGTACTCCTGTTCACACAGGACACATGGTCTCTGGTCCACCACTATTAATGTCCCCAGTATCACCTCACATGGCGGGGGGAGCCTGCACATTTTTTCAATTACTATTTTTGTTTTGAAAGAGCAAGTTAACAGCTGGATGTCATGGTGCACACCTGTAATCCCAATGTTCAGGAGGCTGAGGCAGGAGAATCATGAGTTTGATCCCAGCCTGGGCTACATAATGAGATCTGTCTCAAAAAAACCTAACTAACTAACTAAATAAATAAATGTATGTATGTATGTATTTAAGTTAGCAGTCACCCTGAAGTCTGGCTTTAATATTTTTTATGTTATCACTTTCAATTGCTCTTGTGTTCTCCTTTTGAAGTCCTGTAAGTGTCACTAAAAGTTCATCACTGGAATCAGTGTCTCAGCTTCCATTTGCTTGCAGAGGCTGGGAGGAGAGGCAGTGTGTTGGTGATTGGCGCCTGGGAGGGCTGTTGCAAAGGCAGCTAGGAGTTGGGTGAACTAAGCAGATACTTTTTCTTGGCTGTCATTACAGAAACGTCTGCCAAGGAAGGCCTGCTGCTCTGGTGCCAGAGGAAAACTGCTCCTTACAGAAATGTGAACATTCAAAACTTCCACACTAGGTAAGTGCAGGGCCCTTCAGGCCCTTCCTGTCTCCCTGGAACCCCCATGGCTGAGAGAGCCAGGATTGTCCACACTCAGTTTCCCCCTCCTGTCTGAGCAGCAGCTTATGTTTGCAGGAGAACATAGGCTTAGAATTCTGGATGCTTAGAGGCTCCTGAGGGAAACAGATCCATAAGGTGTGGGATGGTGAGAGAGCAGCAGCGCTATGTCTGAGTGCAGGGCATCTCACTTTGGCTTCCCCTGGTGGTGGGAGAAGGCAGCAGGAAGGGTGCCTGTTTGTCCGGGACCTGAGCAGACTAGATTTCATGCATCTGCTGCATCCTGGTCCCTCATGCCTAATCCATCAGCTTTGCTCTCGTCAAATTCAAGAGAAGTAGGAAAATAACATTTGAAAGATTATAGGAAACGGGATGAATAAAATCCAGACATGATATGAGACTCACTTTGGTTATGCAGATTTTTGTCTTTGTCCTGTGTAAGTGGAAGAGTTGGTTATGGTTTCACTCTTTGGATGGTGGGTAAACATAAATGGGTCTTTGGTTAATGAGAGAAAAGAAGGACCACATGACGGATTGGTGAGATTAGAACATGCACCAGGTATCAGCACTGAGCCAGGACTCATGAGCACACTGGGGAAAGGAAGTCTGCCTGGTCCCTGTAAATTGCCACTGGGTAGATGAGAGAAACTAGGAAAGGTTGTGACCTTCTGTTAGCGTCAATGGCAGCATTCCCAGACTGCTTCCACTAATCTTGGGCTTCTGCTGTCCCCACATACACACAAGCCCCTAACAGTGAGGCCCCAGAACTCCTACCGGGGCTCCCTGCCCCAATCCTTCGGAGAACAGGACACCTATGCCTGGGCCTTACCATCCCTGCTGTCACTGGCCCCCATGACCCCGCAGTGGCCAAGGAGCAATTAGTGCTTGTGCCTGTAGGAAACGGGCTGCACATCAGGATCCACCCTGCTCACTGTATCCCCCTCACCTACATAACTTTGCCTTTTTTTTCCCCCAGTACTGGGGATGGAACCCAGGGCCTTCACACTGAGCTACATCCCCAGTCCTTTTTCACTTTTTGAGACAGGGTCTCATTAAGTCCCTAAATTGCCCAGGTGCAGGGCTTAATCTTACAATCGTGCTATCTCAGCCTCCCAGAGTGCTGGAATTATAGGCATGTGCCACCATGCCTGGCACCTTTGCCTTAAAAAAAAAAAGAAGAAGAAGAAGAAGACAAATGTAACCTTATGAAGACAGATGTGTATGCAAGAACCAGTCATGGCTTTCGAAGTGTCCTAAGAACTCCTGAGGGGAGCATCTTCTAGATGTGGGCTCTACAGATGTCCTTGAGACACTACTTGGTAGCCCCAGGGGTAAGGACCAGAGCAGATAACTTGGAGAAGACAGTGGAAAAACCCAGGGCCTGGCGAGGGCAGCAACAGCAGCAGGGGCATCTTCCCTCCTGTCACCATTTGTGTCAGCACAGACCCCACGGGGGCAGGACACAGGGTAGGCCAGTGAAGAGAGGAATGGGCCCAAAGTGTGGGGTGGGAAAGGTGAAGCTGGGCTTCCGAGGGGCCACTAGGTTGCTGGGCAGGGCAGGGTGACGGTTCCCCGGGTGTGTGAAGCCAGACAGAAGGAAGGTCCTCATCCCACTGAGCGGACTGTGCCTGCCGCATTCTCTCTGTTAACCCACATTCCTCTTCTCCTCCACGCTGCGAAGCTGGAAAGATGGCCTTGGACTCTGTGCCCTCATCCACAGACATCGGCCCGACCTCATTGACTACTCCAAGCTTAATAAGGTCATTCTGGGTGGCCCGGCATGCAGTGTCCGCACCTCACATTCAGCATGTTGTCCTGAGAACGAGCACATCAGCACTGATTGCACAGACCCCAGCTGCCCACAACAATGCCCCCCGGAAAAGCGTGTTGTGCCAGTGAGCTTCTCCCATGGTGGCAGGGATGAGCCGGGAAGACACTTCCCCACTGGGGGACACTCACCCCTCGGGGTGGCCATTCACCTGCCAGGGAGCGCACCCATCTGTTTGGGAGGACAGGAGCTAAGCCTTCCTGTTGAGCCCTGCAGTGGAAGCGTGATGATTGGGCTTGGTTTCCTAGGAAGGGTTTAGATACCTTTCTTAAAAATTTGGGAATGAGAAAGTTTCACGTATCCCAAAATTCACTTTACTAGAGAGTTTATTTGCAGACATCTTAACTAAGAATTGATTGTTTCTCACACATGAATTAATTATAACTGTCTCACTATTGATAAGGTATTAGTTGTCACATTAGAAAAGAAGTTTGGGGAATTTGTTTTATATGGTTTTACTTCTTGTTGTCAGAAAAATCGAATTTAGAAATCTTTAATTCACCCTTTAAACCTTATGTGTAGTGTGCCTAGGTCTCAGATCAGCATTCTGACTTTTTTTTTTTTTTTGTGGTGGTGGTACTGGAAACTGAACTCAGGGCCTTCACACTGAGCTACATTCCCAGAATTTTATTTTTCGTTTTTAAAATTTTGAGACAGAGTCTTGGTAAATTGTCAAATTGTGCAGAGTAGGATTGAGCTTGCAATCCTCCTCCCTCAGCCTCCCAGAGTGCTGGGATTACAGGTGTGTTCCATCACACCCGCTTCCTATTCATTCCTTAGCGGTAGTTTTAAAATGTAATGTGTGATGCAGAAAGGGTTGAGGGCCTGTTGGGAACGGGAGGTCTGCGCTGCCTTAGAATTAACAATGTGGGAAAATGGAGGGCTGAGCACTTGGCCTCTTTCTGCTGGACATTCCCACAGCAGTAGTTTGGCACATTTCCTTCAGGGTGCTGGTGTGCTTAGCTGGCATTCACATGTGTTGTGTGTTTCCACGTGGAATCTGACCCCTGCTGCATGCTGCCCCCTCTGTGTGGTGTGGACAGTCATAGGAATGGTGTCCGGGCACCTTGTCTCTTTAGTTATCACTTGCCCATTTCACCAGTACTCACAGAGAGCATATGAGGAATTGACTTGCTTCCTACACGTGAAGACTACACTGTTATACTCAGGAATGGAGCTTTTCCCCAGCTCTTCCATGCATATGTTTTCTTGAAATTCCAAGTTAACTTGAAATACTTTAAACATAACAACAATGTGCATTTTTTTCCCCATAAATCTGTATTTGCAGAATGAAAAAGTTGGACTGGACAGACAGCTTCACTAGCAGTTTATAATGGTTAATTTTTATCATATAAGATTCACAGACTTGTGGAAGTTGAAAATCTACAGTGGGAAAAATAATAATATGATAGCAATGAATACTTCCCATAGTGCTAGATCAGACGCTGTTACAAATAAATATATATGTGTGTACACACTCAGATATGTGCATGTGTGTAAAATCACATGGATACATTTACTCCAAAGTTGGTACTCTTATCCCAGTGTTACACACCAGGAAAGTGGGAAGCTTGGTAATCTGCCCAGGGTCACATGGGCAGATGTCTGAGCTAGGAAGTACTTAATTGGCACATTTTATCTCTTTTGAGTTACAGTCTAATTGAGATAGCTTTCACAAAGTCTCAGAGTTGTTACTCTGTGTTTTTGATGCCAAAATCTGTCTTCCATATTTTTTTGGGAAAAAAAGAAACTTTTAGTTAACTCTTTGGCCTCATAAATATATCCATAAAGTATGAAGTAAGATTTGTTTAATGAGATGGTTGCTTTCGAATGGTTATATGCTTTATTAAAACACTAGTTGAATTTTGGGGGGGGCCTGAAAAAAGTGTATCCTCTGGGAGGCCAGGAAGCTGAGTTTGGTGTCTTCGTGGAGCACACTGAATGTGTTTTTGAAGCCCGAGCTTTTCAGATATTTCAGTGTATTGAAATGACTGTGCTCAGTGCAGAGCACTGCAGTTTCTGAAATATTTCAGTGGCTTTGCTACTAAAATTGATTACAGTCATCCCTGGACCGACACTACTGTCCATTTTGATTTTCCTCTCATACCCTGTCCCATTTTGATTCATTATAGTAATCTATTTAATAAATCAAAGTGTTAGGTCTTTCAGTTTTTCAGTATTTCAGTTATGTACTTCTGGTTAAACTTGTTGTTATGTGTATTTAACTAGTTTTATAATGGTAGATAAATGTGTTCTCAAAAAATTTTTCTTCACGAATTCACATACAATTTTAAGGTTTTGTAATTTCTTCTAGCCTTTAATCTCACAGAAACATGATTTTTGTAACCTCCTTGGTGAGTTAACCATTTCACCTGGCAGTACCTTCCTGTCATGTCTCTATTCCCCAGCTTTGTAAGTTTAAAACCAATTTATTGAAGAAAACATTCTCCAAGATCACCTTCCAGATCTGGAAAATGTATCTTTCGTGATTTTGTTTTGCATGACTGAAGCTGTATTATTCGTAGGCTGGAAAACAAGCTCCGATGTGCTCAGGATGTTCTTCCTTATCAGTGAGAGACTCCCTAACAACTTCTGTCTTCTTGCAAAGCATTTGTTCTTTTAAGCCTTTTGCTCACTTTTTATGAAGTGGAGTGTGCATGGATTTTGTGGTTTCTATGATTTTTGGTGTTTCTCTAAATGTTTGAAGTGATTGGGGAAAGATAAGGAGAGTTACTTACACGTCAGGATTGTATGTGGGTAGGAAGGCATCCTGCCCTAAGTGAGGGATATAAAAAGCATTGTTTATAAGTCTTGATTCAATTTTTTTTTTAAAGCTGATTGCTTTTTCTGCAGGATGACCCCATAGGAAACATTAACCTGGCCATGGAAATTGCAGAGAAGCACTTGGATATTCCTAAAATGTTGGATGCTGAAGGTAAGATGAAAATTGTGCTTACTGTGTTATAGAAATCTTTAGACTACAAATACTACATCTACACCTGGAGACTTTGAAAACTATAGCTAAGGTATATCTGAAGTACTTAGCTTCTTTCTTTCTACCTACCTACCTACCTAAAATATCTCCTGCTCAAAAGCAAGCCAGAAAAATCATAGTGAAAGTAGTCAGCAAAAATTTAATTTAGCTAAGAGGCAAATGCTTTGGTTTACAATTTTTTAAATAAGATTTTCTATGTTTGTTTTTTTCAATACCATAATGTATTTTCCTTAACTACCAAGGGACAAGTTTAGCAAATAAATCTTTGTGACATGCTTAAGGAGAAAAAAAAATCCTTTCTCCCAGCTAGAAGTTACTGAGTTAAATATAAAATTTGGAGCATTCGGTCGTCATTGTACCATGCAAACTTTCATATTTCATTTTTAATTGTCTGATTAAATTTAATTTTGTTAGATTTGGAGGAACTCCTGTGTATTTTGCACTTTTGCAGCAATCATTCTGGGGACTTATTTCAAAGATAAATTTTTGTACCATTTATCTGTGGTGAGTTAATGTGAGCTCTACCTATGGGACATCATTTAAATCACAGGTGTTATGGCGACCATCCATTTCATCCATCTGTGATTCACTTAGCCTTCAATAGATATCTGTTGAGCACTTTCTATGAGCAGGATCCTCTGCTAAGTGCCATAGGAGGTCATGAGATGGATGAGATCCTGCCTAGGAGGGACTTGTGTTCATATATTATTTTGTTGTTAATATTTGTCACTAATGGCCCATTGTTTTTACTAATTAGCAGAGTTAGGGAAAAGTAAGCAACTTGATTATAGTTTGTGGTTAATTGTCTATTTCACCTTATTCTGGTGGTTCCATGGGGGCTTCTGTGAATGACTACAAACTGGATGGCTTAAAACAATAGAGATTCTTTTCCCTTCTGGCTCTGGGGGCTGTAGGTTTGAAGTGAATTGTTGGCAAGGCCTGAAGGGGAGGATTCTTCCCTCCTCGCCTTCTTCTAGAAGCCGGAACATTCCTTGTCCTATGGCAGTATGAACCCAGTTCCTGCCTCTGTCTTCACAAGGCCTTCTGTCTTGGTGTGTCTGCTCCTCTTACAAGGATACCTGTTGGAGTAAGAGCACTTCCTACTCCAGCATGACCTCATCTTTACTCAACTACATCTGCACAGACCCTTCTTCCAAATAAGGTCATGTTCACAGGTGCTGAGGTTAGGACTTCAGTATCCCTTCTAGGAGGACACAGTTCAACCCATAATAGGGGTCTTTCACCTAGGACTCTAATATTGCCCATTTATTAATTGTACCATCATATTAGACACCTGTTGAAGTGTTCACACTTGAAGGCAGTTTGGAATTCTATTTATAGTTTCTCCTAAGCTCTTTGGAGGAGGAAATCGATACAGCCAGGTATTTAGAACATAGAAAATTTCCTTTTCCTCTTTGCCCATCTGTCTTCTCCAAACTAAGTTCATATTTCTGTGGCCTCTTCTTTGACCTTTCCATATGATAGATTACTGCTTAGGGTTCTTGAATTGATACCCAGTATGAATTAGTAAATTCATCTTCTGATTCAGTAATATCTCTCTGCTATCTAAATTGAGGACAAATCTCACTTTCAAACACTCATTTATGATTATTAGCGTGATCATCATCATCTCCTCTGGCCCTGCTTACATCCTTCTCAGTTCTTTTATTTTCCCTCAGTCTGTGTGTGTATCCTTCTTGGCAATGGGATGTATTAGTACTGTAGTTATTTCTTCCTCCTTGCATTTCTTCCATTGTTTTTCATTGTTTCTTCTTTTTAATGGTCCAGAAGCGTGCTCACACACTGTGTTACTAATTTTGTGGAATAAATTTTTGCAATCTTCTGATAAGCAGTTGTGACTGTGACTTCCTTGGGGGAGGAGCACACTGTATCGTGACTACTCACAAATCCAGCCCACCTGTTAGCCTTTGTTCTGTGCTGCCTGCACTGGGGACGCCTCATCACCACCATGCTGTAGGAGCTTTCTCATTACTGCCTGCTTTCATTGTAACATCAGGGCCACGTCTCCCCTCTTCTTCCTGTTAACGCCTCTCGCTGAATCCTCGTCCCTCCCACTTGCTGCCTCGACCTTACATTTTGCCATTTGTGTTGGTCCTTGCACTCAAATGTGTCTTTTCAAGTTGCTGTTTGGCCTATTGGCCTACCTACCCATAAACTGTTCCTGTGGTGAAAATGGGTGACATTCTTCTCCTCTTGACTGTCTTGACCGTACTTTGAGAAGACTGTAGGAATTGTTTCCTTGTTCTATCCCACAAACCCATTTTGAGGTGAGTCCCAGATTTGGCTCTGTGGGTACACATGCTCCATGCAGACTTGCAAAATGGATGTCTCATGGTAGGATATCCCCGGAAATGTGCTAGAACTGTGGAAGCCTCTTTCTGCCCAGGGATGTGCCTTTCCTGCTAGTTCAGGCTCTTCTGGGGTAACCATGCCCTTTTCTCTGGCAATTCCTGTACATCTCTTGACAGTTCTCAAAACTGCACAGGGAGTAGTGACTTTCAGGTGTGACTTTTTTGTGTTGAGCCAAGATTTTAAAAAGTGGTGGTGGAGGGAGGAGAAGACTCAGCCTTCTGCCGTCTCTGAGCAAGCACTTAGCAGAAGTCTGCTGGTGTTAGCACATCCAAACAATTAGCCCTCTTTTCTCTGCACAGACTTAGTACTCACCTGATGAAAGTCCCATAATGACCTGTGTGTCCTGTTATTATCATGCTTGTGCTGGCGTACAGAAGGCAAGGATGTAAAACACAGGTCAGCCTCGCCCTTTGTCTCATGTGTCAATTTTTTTCTATTGTTTTCTTCTTTTTCTCCCCTCTCCTCTGAGTAAAGAGCTTGGTTCTGAGCAGATAGTCATTCATGTTTTTTAGTCTAGTTTTCTTTGAAACTTACTTTCTGTTCATTCAGTGCCAGGCCATCCCTGTTTGCTTCCCAGAAGGTCCCATGTGGTCCCCCTGGCCCACCTTCTTTCTGTTAATAGCTTCTGCAAACCCAGTGTCAAGGTTCACTGTAGGGAGTAATTTCAGGGTATCATTTAACTTCATTCTGTTCATTGACTGACCCAATTTAAAAAGCAGTTGACCAAAAAATGGAGTTGCCAAGGTGAAGGAAGAAAGGAGGTGTGTTTAGATGGTTCTGTTTCTCTCTTCCAATTGGATAAATCAGCAAATATAAGTGGTAGCAGGAGTCATAATAAGCACAAGTGTGTATATCCGTCCCTTTACCTGTTTTACTCCTCTTGGCGGTTCCTGTGAGCAACATGGTAAGTATGTGTAGGAGGTATTAAGGGACATGCCCTCTCCGGCAAATGTCACCTTCATTCCCAGGTGGTCTCCAGAGCAGTGAGCTCCAGCAGGTGGCAGGGTGGAGATGGAGGAGTAGCAGTACAGCCCTGTTGGTATGTCCAACATCTTTCAAAGTAACATGCACTCTTTAGAACAGAGGTCAAAAGAGGAGTCTTGAGGAAGGGTGACAAGCTCAGATATGCAGCAGATGGGTTTCCAGGTTAATATGTGAGTTCAGTGCACTTTCAAAAGCCCATGGTGGGGCACAAGCCATCAGTTTGCTCATTAGAAAAATCATGCAGATTCAAATACTCACATTTTTTAATCATTTCAGTGCTGTACAGTCTTCCTGGGGGGTCAGGTTCATGGGCCTGAGAAACACACAGAAAAGTGGTCAGTGTAAATCAGTTTGTTCTTCCCTTTGTTCACCCTGGTTTTTCCTCTTCACCTGTGTGTGTCTTTGTGTCCCGTGTTATTTTCTCCCCCCTCAGACATTGTGAATACTCCCAAACCCGATGAAAGAGCCATCATGACTTACGTTTCCTGCTTCTACCATGCTTTCGCGGGAGCGGAGCAGGTATTCAACTCTTGTGCACCTGGCCAGCTGTGTTGCTCTTCTGTTGTGTGTGTTTGTGTGTGTGTGTGTATGCACGCACATGTGTGTATACCTGGTGTATGTTTGTGTGCTTCACATCTTACCTTGAACTCTTTCTCATTGTACTGTAATGACCTAATACTGCAAGTTCTAAACCACAAATTCTTTTATAACAGCTTTGACAGTTCCTAAAGTGCTTTTATCTACCTTTTCCTTCTAAAATACTTTATTTCATTGGTAAATTGTGGAAAACATTTGAGCTTTAGAAAGGAAAAAGTGTCGTGAGAATCAAGCCACATGCATGAGGCAGTGAAGGGGAAATTCAACAAGGACAAATGAACATCTTTCCCTTGTTCCCCTGTTCTCATCTGCCTGGAAATTGCCTTCCTTGTTCAGTGGTATGTTCTAATGTCTTCCCAAACTAATCTTATTTTTAGTGAAATAGTGAAAGGGATAGCAACATTATAACCTCAAAAAAAAATTCACATTCCCAAAGACAAAAAGCCCATGGAACATTGTAGGAGAATGTTCTTCAGTTTCTGCAGTCACCCGCTCTTGTTACCTTATCCCTTCATGTCATGTGGAAAACCCGATAGACTGAGTGGACAGAGTCTGTAATATTTATGCAATCTCTTTAAAAGCCTCACTGGGAAATGATGATACACTGGAAATCTGGCTGTGCTAATTAGGGCTTCAGAGGCCAGGCTTTGCTTGGGCCAAGCTGGAAGACTGATCAGGCATTCTTCCTCTTCTTCCTTTTCTTTTTTTGAGGCGGAGAGGTACGGGGAGTGGAACCCAGGGACTTTTGCACATGCTGGACAGGTGCTGTACTACTGAGGCACATTCTCAGCCCAACACTCTTCTTGATCTACATATGATCATGATTTGAGGGGTGTGGCCCAAGTTCCCCTCCAGATATGATGATAGAGGATTATCACCTCCATGACTCCTTGTGTGGGTTAAAAAGTAGATTAAGCATAATCTTAAAACAATCTAGGAGAATCACATCTGGAAAATTCTGCACATTCGTTTTGGGAGGTGAGATTGTTCACTGGATTCAAATGTAGTGTCTAGATGGTCAGGATTCAGTTATTTTTGCTTTGATTTCTGAAGATCGTATCATTCATGGAGCTTCCACTCCATTGCCATGAGATCTGTGTCAGAAGTGTTCAGGAGGACAGGCATTCAGGGACCTGAGATCTTGGTTCCCTTTACCCATCTATTTCTGTTACTAACATGCTCAATGTTTTATAAAGCTTGCATTTCAGACTAATGTTATCTCCCCGTTATTCCCCACAGTTTATTCAGCCTGCCGTGTAAGTCTGTGTGAAAACTAAAAAAGGTGTGAAATGATTCATAGTGTCAAAAAGCTATGCCCTCAGTCTTCTCCCATCCTAACCCAGAATCTATGCCATTTCCGCCACACCCTCCCCACTCCCCCCATCACCCTCACCTGCCATGTCCAGCTTTGTGTGTGTGTGTGTGTCCCTGTTGCTGGAGCCATCCATTTACCTATTGTGTTTTGCAGGCTGAGACAGCGGCTAACAGGATATGTAAGGTTCTTGCTGTGAATCAAGAGAATGAGAGGCTGATGGAAGAATATGAGAGGCTAGCAAGTGAGGTAAAGCTCTGTCCACACTCACCCAGGGCTGAGACGCAGAGGGGAGAACGGATTATCCGTGGTTTTTGCATTTTTCATCTCAGATAGAATGAAAGTAGAATATGCTCCACCCTAGATTGTACCCTTGGGGTCAGAGCCCCGTAGATGACATTGCTTGTGTTGTTTTTTTCTCTGATTCATGGGTGACCAACAGCACATGAGATGTTCTCTGTTTAGGAGCCTCGCTCTGCTCAGTGACCCTGCACCAAGGGGAGTTGCACAGCCCACTGTGGGGAAGCGGCTCAGCCTGTGTGTGCATCCCTCCCTCGAGGGGATTCTGGGATGACAGATCACTCCCTCAGCACATTCCAGGCTGAGTTTTGATGGTGCCTTTCCACATCCCTTCAGCCAGGTTCTTGGCTAGAGCAGCACTTTCCCTCTTGTTCTTTTTGTCCTTATTGTAGCGTAGAGGACACCAATGCAGTCTCTGTACAGCCTCTGTACTCTTTTCCCTAATAGAAGCACAGGTGGCGGGAGTTCCATAGCTATAGCCTCTGACTCTGGACTCAGCCCGAGGGATGTATAGTCAAGACTAGCTCATTTTTGCTTAGATTTAGTTTACCTGCTTTTTGATCTATTGCTGAAAAAAATATCAAGACACTTAGAATAAATCTTCCCAAACAGTAGTTTATAGTAATCCAATCAAATGATACTGAGTTTATATTTTTATATTGCAGCTATGGAAAATTTTAGGGTTTTTTGTCCCCTCTTTTTGTTGTTTTCATTATGGCTGTGGGAAAACTAAATTCGATAACATCGTTTAAGGCCAATGATAAACTTCTGGTTGAAGTATGACCAGGATAGAAGGATGGATGCTCCTCTGGAATGAAATCCTTCTTTTTCTTACTTGCTCCTTAATTTATCCTTCTAAAACCCTAAACAGTAGAGCTATCACTATTTTAACTATTCTTCATTCCATTCTACTTTCATTTTCCAAGTGATCACTACACATAAGTGTATAAAAGAGGAGGCTGCAGGCAGGTCATTTCCTAGACTGGGCAGTCTTTCATGCAAGGGGTGTATATTTGTTCTCGGACATTCACAACCATTGTCACCTTATCTGATGGGGATTTACTTAAATGCTAGACATTAAAATATACTTTGGCATTGAGTCAGTCTCAGGCTTATAGTACATTTATCTAGTAAATAAATTCATTAGATCTGAACTTACTTTTCTTAAATGTATTTTGAGTTAAATCCAGTTCCTTGCTGAATTTATTACTCTACATTTCTGCCATATCAGGTGTTTTAATTTTATTTATTTATTTATTTATTTATTTATTTATTTATTTATTTGAAAGCTTCATCCAGCATTTGTCTGCTAGTGTCTGGTCCCTGAGTTTTTTTGTAAATGTCACATTTTTGTAAAACATGACTGTATGTGCTGACTTTAAGTTTTTGACCTGTGTTTGGTATTGTTGGGATGACCACTAGTGGCCCTGTGTGGACCCTGAAAATTTCATCCACACAGCTGTGCATAGAGTTATCTTCCCCTTCTTTAGGTCAGGGGCACTGTAACCCACACTTCAGTAATTTGGGGGCTATTAGATGAACCCATTCAAAATTATCAGGTGGTTCTGTTTTTTAATTGGGAGCAGTTTGCTGATATACTTAGCAGCCTTTTGTGTTTGGGAGCAGCTTTTGGAATGGATTCGGCGCACAATCCCCTGGCTAGAGAACCGGACTCCTGAGAAGACCATGCAGGCCATGCAGAAGAAGCTGGAGGACTTCCGGGATTACCGACGGAAGCATAAGCCCCCCAAGGTGCAGGAGAAATGCCAGCTGGAAATCAACTTCAACACCCTACAGACCAAGCTTCGGATCAGCAACCGGCCGGCCTTCATGCCCTCTGAGGGCAAGATGGTGTCGGTGAGTGGCTGCAGGCCACCCTCAGGCCCTGGGGAAGCTCACACTGTCTCAATGGGTTTGACCTGTATTCCTTTCGTGAAGGATTGCTGAGCAAGAGGCCTGGATATCCTGAATCTTGACCATTCCATGAGTGTAAGACTTGTCTTACCATTTCATTCTTGATGTTTTTCTCCCCATTGTCCTGTAGTCTTTGGCTCAGCCATTGGATGGTGGGTGTGAAGAGCAGAATTTTAGCAAATGCTCCAAGGCCTCTTCCTCACTGCCCTCTCTTCTGGCATTGCCTCTCTTTTCCCTTAGAGCTACCCCCATCTAGATCATGAGCCTTTGCCCTATGCTGTTATTGCCACTGACCCTTTCCACTCTCTCAGCATCTGAGCCCTACACCCATCTTGTGTCTTCCCACATCATCATTGCCCCTCTTGGTGGTATCAGCCCCTTGGACACAGCACTCCATACCCTCATGACTACCGTCCCATCTCTCAGTTCTATAGAAAAGAGTTGTAGAAAGGGTTCTTTTGTGGTTTCCACTTCCTCCCCACTCACTTCTTTAACTCTTCAACATGCAGTGACCTGGTTTCTGTCTGCCTCCTGACATCTTTTCTTCAACATCGCAATATCCATGTTGGCAGTCCAGTCACTGCTTTCATTTTCATATTCTTAGGCTTCTCAGTAGCTGCCACCTGGTTGCCTATCGCCTCTTCCTCCAAATTCCTTCTACTTCTGCCTTCCCCTGCCAGCTAGGCCTTCTCCAGCTCTACCCGTGGCCCTGCCTCCACTGCTACCTATAGGGGTTGAACACCCCTCTGGCTCAGTGCTGAGCTCCCCCTCCATCTTTATACCCTCCAGGTGACCTCATCCAGGCCTGTGGCTGTAATTACCACCTAAGTGCTCATGCCTCTCAAATTTCACCTCTCAGCTCTATATCTCCTTGCAGGCTCATATGTCCACCTGGATGTCTTAGAAAACATTTTAAACCTGGATGTCAGGAGATTTTTCTCCCCCCAGTACTGGGCCTTCACATTAAGATACACCCTCAGCCCTTTATTTTTAATTTTGAGACAGGATCTTGCTAAGTTGCCAAGCTGGGTGACAAATTTTGATCTTCCTGGTTCAGCCTCCCAAAGGGCTAGGATTTTAAGCATGAGTCACCATGCATGCTTATCTCAGAAAACTTTAAGCCTGGATGTCTCAGGAGAATTTTAAACCTGATGTGCCCAGTAGAGGTCTTCTACAGTCGTCTCCCCTGTAAATTGGACTACTGTGCCCTAAGTTGCTAAAGCCTCACAGTCAGGCTCCATCCTCCATCCTTCCCTTTCTGTCACTGTCCGACATCCAGTGTCTCAGCCAGTCCTTTGCTCTCCTTCCTCGTTAGGCCTTACCTCTGCCCTTCTTTGGTCTTCCACTGCTGTCATGCTGTGCTAGGCCTCAGTTCTCTCTCCTTGAGCTCTGCAGCTATGCCTTGAGTGGCTCTTCTTTTACTTTTGCTCTCTGTGATTCATCCCACACACAACAGCCTCTGGCATTGTATAAGAGTGTAAACCTGGGCTTGCCACCAACCTTATCAGAGCCCTCCTGTGCTTTCCTGAAGTGTTCAGAATGAAATCCAGGGTCATTATCCTGCCAGTAACATCCAGCGTGATCTGACCCTTCCCCACCTCACTGGTGGCATCTCTTGCTGCTCTGCCCTTGGTCACCACAATGGTCCAAAATGCCTCTTCTCCCACACTGAGTGTTTCCCCGCCTTGGCCCGAGTCCATTCCCCATTTCTTCGCATAACTGGCTCTCCTGTCTTCTCTAAGCTGCTGTCTACAGGAACCAGCCTGGGAGTTCTCCGTGTCCCTCCATTTTGTTTATCCTTCTGGACATTTATCATTGCTCGAAATGAGCTTATTGGTTAATTACTTGCTGTTTCTCTCTCCCAACCCTCATGAAAACCACGTGGGAGAACAGAACCAGACAAAGAACCTGTTGTGTACTCTAATCGTTTCTCACTAGTGCCTGGGACACACTAGGTGCCCAGAAAGTAGCTGATGACAGCTGGATGACAGGATGATTTGTCACAGTTACAAAGAGCATTTCAAGTTGAGTCACTTGGAGGCTTCATCATCTTGTAGTCAGAAAATTTAAACCCTGTATATCTTGGTCTACATCTGGAGAAGTGTCAGCTTGGGTAATGAGAACAGCTACATTCATTTTAAAAGGTTCCAGTGATTATATTTAAGACATTTGGAAACCAAAATAGTCAAGTGGTAGTTTAGGTAGGGGAAGATACGGAAATGGCACAGAAGGAAGACACTGTCAAACACATATTAGGGGATTCATAGAAGTCCAAGGGGCCTGCATGTCTTAGTTACTTTTCTTGTTGTGGAGACAAAATACTTGACACCCAAAGTTAAAGAAAGAAAGGTTTATTTTGGCTCACAGTTTGTAGAGGTTTTAATTTACAGTTGGCTGACTCCAAGGTAGGGTGGTATAGTGGAGGGGCATCGAAGAGGAGAAACTTTATGGCAGGCAGAAAGCAGGAAGGCAGGAAAGTGGCCAAGAAGCAGCAGCAGCAGCAGCCTGTCTCCCTTTTATCCCTTCCAGGCTATCCACCTTTTGCATGGTTCCATCCACATCTAGGGTGGGCCTTCCCGTTATCCACACCCAGAACTATGCCAGACCAATCAGTGGACTAATTTAGTAATCACACACCCACAATCCCAGCATCATCACCCTAGATCCAGCCACCTCCCAAAAGCCCCACCTGTGACCGTAGGAGACTTTAAGGGGACATCTAGATACAAGCCATAACACTGTGTGCCATGAGTGTGTCTGTGCTTGTCTGCCAACCTCCAGGATATTGCTGGTGCCTGGCAGCGACTGGAGCAGGCTGAGAAGGGCTACGAGGAATGGCTGCTCAACGAGATCCGCAGACTGGAGCGTGTAGAGCACCTGGCCGAGAAGTTCCGACAGAAGGCCTCGACACATGAGACATGGGCCTACGGTAAGGAGCGGGGCTCACATTCGGTGTTTGAAGACTTGTGGAGTTGCACTGTGCACAGCCATAACACGTCATTATCAACTCTGCGTCAACATCTGTGACATCATGACGCCATGGGCAGTCTCCTTACCTTTCTCTACTCTACTGTCTCAGTGATATATTTCTTCAAGATCTAAACAGGAAAATGCATTGCTTTCTCTTTCTTTCTTCCTTCCTTCCTCCTTCCCCCCCACCCCAGTACTGGGAATTGAACCTAGGGCCTTTCCACTGAACTTCATCCCCAGCCCCCGCCCCTTTTTTAATTTTGAGACAGGGTCCCACTAAGTTGCTAGTTGCCCCAGCTGGGTTCAAACTTTGATCTCCTTGCCTCAGCCTCTCCCAGTACTGGGATTATAAACATGTAGGAAAATATATTTTCTAAACAAGCGGGTGATGTGTTTCTTCATAAAATTGTATCCAAAACATGTACTTCACATGCTTACCTGGTCTCCTTCCACCTTTTCTACTGGGCTGCATAGTGTCTGTTGGCTCCCTGAGTATGGATTGGATAACCCTGGCCCTGCCGCTTACTTCTGCCAATAGAATATGTATTCGATTCCATGAAGCAACACGAGATCCTACTTAGGAGGTCTCATTGGAAAGAAGAATGGCACGGACTCATTTTCTGTAGTCTATCTTCCTTGTTTCAATTACTTACATCTGTCTCTTTCAGGCCTTAGAAATGTACCTGTGTCTGTAGTCACAATAATACAGTCATAGTTTTTGGCTGTCTGCTGGAGTAAATGATCCTTTTTTGCTGGCATAGAAGAACAAAACATTCTCCCTATCACTTAGTCATCTATTTTGAGAGCACCCAGGGAGATTTCCCCTTATTCTTTGGTTCCTTTGCTGTTTTGCTTGATTTTTGATTTTTCAGGGCAAGGTGGTAATGAGGTAGATGCTGGAGCCGGACGTGTGGGATCTGTGAGCCCTGGAGTGTTTAGGCTCTCTCTGTGCCAGTGTCCCATTTAGAGTACGACTAACTGTAAAACCACAGGGATTTTATGAAGATACAGAATTTTTATTTTATTAGTCCCATTTTTTTTGTTGGTATGTGTTTGTGATACATCATAGTTACATTCATTTTGGGGAATTGGTACGTGGATATGGCATATCTTGATCACTTTTGATATCTTTACTCTCTCTCACTTCCCTTGCAGTGAGGATTTTAAGCAGTATCTGACAATCCTATGTTGTCATTAAACAAATGAACATTTGCTGTCCATTTTCAGCTTTGTAGAATTAAATTATGAAAGACCATTAGCCAGAGAATAAAGGTATATCTAGTTATTCTACCACAGCAGTTACTAGATTTAAGAAAAATTTGTGTGGGGTGCAGCGGCACACGCCTGTAACCCCAGCATTCTGGGAGCCTGAGGAAGGAGGGTGACAAGCTCAAGTCCAGCAAGTTAGTGACTTAGCAAGACCCTGCCCAGAATTTTAAAACACTGGGGCAGGGGGCAGTATAGCTCAGTGTAAAGGCCCTGGGTTCAGTCCCTACTACTACAGGAAGGAAAGTAAGGGAGAGAGGGAAAGAGGGAGGAAAGAAAATAGAAATATTTATAGGGAAATAGGTAGAGGTTCAGAGAAGAAAATGTCTAATATTTAACAGGACAATCATAGGCTAGATTTAACTACAGAAAGTACTTCTTTTAAACATGAAGATTTGGGGCCGGGGTAGAACCTGCAGGTAGGCAGTTAGAGCAGGAGTGTCTTATCCCAGTCATCCTAGGTAGGGCTGGGGAGCCAGTAGTTACTAACTGAAGTGAGCTTCGTGCTGATGAAGACCTCACCTTGGTTCTGTGGCATGTCCTCAGTGTCATGTCCCTTCCCCCCCCCGTCCCTCGCCCCCGTCTCTTCCCCTCCCTGTCCTCATCGATGCACATACACTGTGAACGCCTGGAGGGCTGCGTGTCTGTTGCATCCCAGTACTCATCTGTTCCTTTGTTCCTGCCACTTTGGGCTCTTTCCCTTGCTTCTTTGAAATCTCAGTGCTCTCTAAGCCCTTCATTGGCACAAAGAAGCCTCCCTGCTGTGTGACATCAGGGTGTTCATACTCCCTCACTGCCACCCTTGCAGGCAAGGAGCAGATCCTGCTGCAGAAGGATTATGAGTCAGCATCACTGACGGAGGTGCGGGCCCTGCTGCGGAAGCATGAGGCCTTCGAGAGTGACCTGGCTGCACACCAGGACCGGGTGGAGCAGATCGCAGCCATCGCGCAGGAGCTCAAGTGCGTGTGGATGCCCTGGCCCTGGGTACTGCGTGGGGACTCCAGGGAGAGAGCGAGGATGGCTGGTCTGCTCCTTCCCTACTCAATTCATAGTCAGGCGGAGCAGCCAGGAATGGGCTGCTTCTTGCTTCTCTAACTCTAGAAATAGATTGGGCTGCATTTTCTTGGGTTCTAGCAGAACCTCTGTTTTCCCCCAGCCCCTGTGTCCATATGCCCTCCCCATCCAGCATCATACAGCCCTGGTGCAGGTGGCCCACTCCCAAGGAGGTGAGAATCAGAATTAGTAGAGGCAGGGGCTCGGTTAGGTGAGGGAGGCCGCTGCACTCTGGCCAGAGCAGGAGGTGAGACCAAAACAGAAGTTACCTTCTGTTTCTACTCTGACGCCTTTTGTTTTGTGAGAGGGCTGGCATGGGGATCTGTTGAGGCCTGGCTGGCTAAGCACTGAACAAATGTTCTCCATCCCCACCCTGTGCCCTGGGAGCCCTGGGCAGTGGCCATCCTCAGAGACAGGGGCCTCCATGCTCAGATATCTCTGAGCTTTTATATGGCCTTGCCCCCTTTTGATAAATACACAGTTCACTCCCTGCTCTCCCTCATTCATTATAGTTGCTGATATGTCTGCAAAATTTTTGGAGCTTAAGGCATACTCATAACTTTAAAAAATAAAAAATTAAAATTTATTTCAATATATTAGATTTTAGAACTCCCAGCTTCCTCACCCTTGACTAGAGCAAACTCCTTAATTGACAGGTGTGGCCTCTTTTATAGCTTTGCCTATATAGACTGTTAATTATATGCGGTCTTCACATCCAGTTTGTACTCTACATTTGTGGCCTTTACTTGTTCCTGTTTATCATGCTTCTTGCATGTTGGCTCTTGATTGCTCATTAACAGTTATTCACCAATAAAATAAGGGGGTGAAAAGGAACTCAGGCCATTTAATGCTTTGTAATGGCTCCCACAAGTAATTTGGAATAGTTTTATGTGTAGGCCATTACATTTAAGCAATAATTTTATATAATTATGATCACATAAAATATATTTTATAAAATGATTATTCCTGGTGCCTGGGTGCCTTTTTCTTCACAGAGTTGAGATGAACCACATGCTGAATCCAGATCTGTGAAATTCTTCCTGTTACTAACATTCTTGTCCGAAAGTAAGGTCAGAGTTTTTGTGCACTTCTCAAAGAGCATAATAACAGTTATGCAAACCCTAACTCCGTACCAGAGTGTATGAATTAGTGGGAAGAGGGAGACCATAAAGATAATATTGGAGGGTGAGCATTGGTGTCTCCACTATGAGTCAGTAGAAGGATCCCTAAGATTTTGTTTCTGTTTCCTTCTTTTTCATATTTGCATTTTCAAAAGCCATTGGCGTTCTGTTTTGAGTTCAGGGCTTGTAAACTACTGGTGTGAGTTGCTTTTTTTGATTATAACAAATAGGCAAAAGAATCTTAGTCAACCTCAGTCAGATGTAAGTATGTGTTTGTAGACAGTTGCTGCTTGCTCTTGAGACTAGGACAAGCTCTAAAAAGGCGACAGGGAGCTATGTCCCTATTGGAATATTCTGGAGGAACACTGAAGAACACTCAGACAACTGTAAAACCATGTGCAATAAAGTCAGTAAGCATGAGTTAAAATTACTCCAGAAAAAAAAAAAAAGCAGTGAACGACTACTACCCTAATTTAAGGTGGAAAAAAAGAAATAAACTTAAGGCTCAGGGAAATGGTTGGCAGGGTAGGAGAGGACTTCCAGAAAGCTGTCTCATCCTGGATCATGTTTGAAGAAATCTCCTCACTTTCATCTTAACTGAAAAGGGTGATTATGTTTTGTACAGGATTCAACCCTTTATCCGTGAGATTTGAGGTTGACCTAGTTAGGCATTTCTTTAATGGTAATTTCCAATTCCATCACCTTGCCAAGACCTCAGATAGCATGTGTAGATGGATTTGGCAAGGAAAAATAAGCATTTAGCAAGAAGTCATTTTGTTCTTTCTGTCACACTAGCAACATAAGCCAAACCAGAATCTTATTGTCCCTAAGTGGAAGGGCTCTGTCCTTCCCCATTTTAGAAGGCCATGTGCTAGATAAGGTCACAGCACCCTGCTACACGGGGTACTCCATTTGGTGGTCAGGTTTCATGCCCTCCAAGGGGAGCTAAGGACACAAGGCAGTGCAAGCCTCGACTCTGCCCCTTGACTCACTCTCATGTTCTAGTCACTATGGCTGCAGCCTGGCTGCGGGACTGTCCCCAGGTCACATGGTTGGCTTCACTTACAGTTTCCATTTTAAAATCAGGCTCTCAGGGGGCCTCATCAAGAAAACCAGGTAAGGGAAAGCTAGTATGGGCATATGTTTTACTAATTCTTCTTGTCATTTACTCAGGTGATAATGTTTGCAATGACAGTGATTAACAAAACTGTAAGATACATTATTTTTTAAACTTACCTATTTGAATCATTTTCCCTCACATCACCTGGAAAAGTTAAACTTTTTTTTTTTTTAACTTTTCATAGTGAACTGGACTATCATGACGCAGTGAATGTTAATGATCGGTGTCAGAAGATTTGTGACCAGTGGGACAGACTGGGGACACTCACGCAGAAGAGGAGAGAGGCTTTGGAGGTGACTTTGTGGGGGTGCAGTGCTGGGGACCGAACTCAGGGCCTTGCGCTTGCTAGGCAAGTGCTCTACCACTCGAGCTAAATCCCCAGCTCCTGGAGTTGATGTTTTGATGCCACCTGTTGGCTTCTTATTTATGAGGCCACTTACTCATGAGATCTTTCAATACATTCTCTTTAACTAAGTCACTGATGCTGAGTGTCTGTGACCTCATGTGTACAAATTCCTGCCTAGTAAATACAAAATATGAGAGGCAGAGGGGCATGTGATGTTGGTGGCTTTGTGCCATAACTTATCCATACAGCAGTGAAATGTGCTTTGGATTTTAAAAGATCCAAGGGTGATAAGATTATGATATCAGCCCACTTTGTGTCAAGTAGTAATTACAGTGACTTTCCAAACATTCTTTAATGCACATTAGTCAACTGAGTCAGGAATTAGGAAGAACCAAACTTGAAAATAAAAGGGGAAAATGTAGAAAAAAACTGAAGGAAAGAAAAATTGACATGAAACAGAATCAGACATTGGCCTTGGGCTTGGGTAAATGACAGCTGATAGCTGGGTTTAACTAAACCTGATTACCTTTTGTCATAAAGACTAATGTTAGGTGAAATAAATCAGACACACAAGTTTAAATATTGCATAATTTCTCTTATAAGAGAAACCCAAAAGAGCAAAATAAAGATAGCTAATAGGAAACAGGGAGATAGATAGATCTTTTGCAAAAGGGAAGGGGACCAAGAGTTAGAGGGAGAGGGAGGGGGAGGAGGGAAGGGGATGCAAAAAGAATTAAGATGTGTTATGTACATGTATCAACCCCCTGCAATGAATGTAATCACTATGTGCTATAAACATGTACTAATAAAGATAAAAATTTTGAAAAGATTAAAGTGGCATGAAGAAAAGCCTTTGATGAATTTTTAGACTTTTCTATTTGACTTTGATGAAACTTATAAAATATGTGAAATCAAGCTTCCTAGTTGCCAACTGGCTGTTACAAATCTGCTTAGAGAAAAATGATGTTGAGAGAGAGGAAAGACCACGTATGTACAGGGACACAGCAAACATTTTAGAACAAGAGGAGAAAGAAAAATGAATGTAACTGTGGCCGACTTTGGGGCACAGGATGTTTTCCCTGTCTGTCTCTCTCTGGCTCTGCCATGTGGAACAGCACGCATTGCTCTCTTGCTTGAAGCCTTATGCTATTATATACTTAGGGAGGCAAGAGGAACGCTGTGTCAACTAGTAATTCACTGTAATTACTGTTAAACACAATGTGTGCTTCGATCATAATCTTACCATCTTGGATTTGTTTTTAATTCAAAAATACATTTCACTGCTGTGTGGATAAGTTACAGCACAAAGCTGCCAACCTGCCTTGTCTCTGCCTCCTACTTTTTGTGTCCTGCATGAGGCTTTGAGAACATTAAACTAGTTCCTGCTGTTCTCCCTGGGCAGGTGACTTTGGGAAAGGCATGCACCTTCCCTGCATTCTGTCGGCCACATAAGGCTGAATATGCCCTGACCTTTCTTTTCTCTGCACAGTTAGGAACTCAAGTCTTCTAACTTACAAAATCCTGCTTCGGCTGAAAGCAAGACACTGTGCACCTGTGTGGATTGTCAGCTTCCCAAAAAGTAGCACAAAGTAGAGTAGATCAAATACTTTCAAAACAAGCCTGCTTTAGATGTTATTAAATCTTTCTTTGATTCAAAAGGCCCCTCAGAGACCCCAGGGCTCCACCTATTTGAGCATCCATTAATCTTTTGTAGACACATGCTAAACATCAAATAGCATTATTTTTTTGGATACATTTTTACATTTATACATTTTACATTTATACATTTATAGAGGCTTTTAAATATTTAATCTATAATAACACATGCTTCCATTTAATCTTCAGAGGACTGAGAAGTTGCTAGAAACCATTGATCAGCTGCACCTGGAGTTTGCAAAGAGAGCTGCACCTTTCAACAACTGGATGGAAGGTGCTATGGAGGACCTGCAGGACATGTTTATTGTCCACAGCATTGAGGAGATCCAGGTAATTGGACCCTAACTCTTTATTCTTACTATGTAGAGATTGTCAGCTAGCTGTCTACCTATTTGCACCCCCACCTCCCTACCAAGGTGTGGTCTACTAGGATTTGCCCTCGAATGCTGAGAATTGCAGATAGGCCCTGACTTATAGATGCTTCACCTTAGAAGTTTTTAACTTTATGATAGTACAAAAGTGATACACATTCAGTAGAACACACATTTTATATTCTGAAATTTGATCTTTTCCTGGACTAGTGATTGAGTTGAGGTACAGTCTTCTCTCTCATGTCATGGTGGGCAGCAGGAGCCCTGTGATCCCATGGGAAACAGCTGGCCTTCTCTGGTGTGCCCTGTTGCTAAGCTGTGATATCTAATAGGTTGAGTATGTTCCATGCACTTTCGATTTAGGTTGTTTTCAAGCTATGGTGGCCTTACTGGGGGGTAACCATCTTGTAAGTGAGGCAGCATGTGTACTTCCTGCACATTGTAGCAGTCATCTGAAGAAGACTTGTCAGTGTTTCCTGCACACACTCCGAGGCACAGCCTGACACCTGGAGCATGTTTTTGTTGTTGTTGTTGTTTTTGAGACAGGGTCTCACTATATAGTTCAGGCTGGGCTTGAACTCACTATGTAGCTCAGACTGGCCTCAAACTCACAGCAATCCTCCTGCCTTAGGGTGAAGCAACAGGTTTGATAAATGGAGGTTACATAGAGCCTTCTGGTAAGGAGCTGGTTTTTGGTTTTGGTTTTTTTTTTTTTTGTTTTTTTTTTGAGAAGTAGAGAAGTTTTTTCGGGTTGTTTTGAGGTATAAATAAGGTAGCAAATGATAGGTACTTTTGCAGGTCTGCAAAGGAAAAACTGGTCATTAGAAAGGGCAGCTAAGCTCTGTTCATCAGCAGAAAGATGGTCCTAAACAATAGCTGGAGACCAGAAATAATGAAAGCAACCATGATTTAAAAAAGAAAAAAAAGAATTTATTTTTTGAAGAGTGGATGAATGGCCATCAATTAAATTAGTCATTATGATATCTTTCTTTCATCTTCAAGGAACTTGGCTTCTGTGCACCAAAGACCTTTTCTAAAACATCCAGAATTTTTTTCCCCCAGAGATACCTGTAATTCTAAAGACAGCATCTGTGCAGAAGGGAACAGCAAAGTCTGTAAAATGGACACTAAAGTTAGATCGGTTTTCTCTACTTGTTCCCTGGCACAGAGTCTCATCACTGCCCATGAGCAATTCAAGGCCACGCTGCCCGAGGCGGACGGGGAGCGGCAGTCCATCGCGGCCATCCAGAACGAGGTAGAGAAGGTGATTCAGAGCTACAACATCAGGATCAGCTCCAGCAACCCGTACAGCACTGTCACCATGGATGAGCTTCGCACCAAGTGGGATAAGGTGGGCATCCAAGGCTGGGGGATAGGGTGGGGAGGAGGGCAGCATCCTAAGAAGCCAGAGCTGGAGGGAGAGACAAACACCTTGGGGACTTAGGGTGGCTGCCTGCGGTGGCATCATGATCAGGATTTACCCTCACCCTAAATTTCATAGACAAACTGTGTGAAACTCTTAAATGCTATTCAGACACTTCTGCAGTTTGTGGAGAAAGTAGAGATTCTTTTCCTTAAGGAAAATCTTATTTGGCAAAATCAGTACAGGTTATAATACTAATACTGTAAAGGAAACCCTTTTGAAGAACCCCAACTGAGTATTTAGTGGAATCAGTTTGCCCAAAGTACTTCATGAAAGAATTTTTGGATTATGAAATGGACATGCCCCAAATGTGTGTGAATTTTAAATGCAGAAGAATTATTTAGAAAGTTATTATCTGAGAAACTAGAGTATTTCTACTAACTTTTGCTGGCTTTTCATTATAGTCACAGTGGGACCATTTGAGCCCCTTTGCCTAATGTTTAAGACTAATTTATTTTCATGGCTTCAATTATGACAGAATTAGTCATCTCAGTAGGCTAATACATGCTCTGTTTAAAGAATAAGCCCACCACATGGATTTGAGGTGGCTCACTATAAAATCACACGTAATGAATCAGTTATAAACAGTGCATAACTGGGAAAAAAAACAGGTGTGGAACAAGGAGCGTGTCCATCTCAGGGATCACAGTGGGATACTGCACAAGAGCTTTGGATGTGCCTCTGGTTTTCCTAATGGTCAAAGTCAAAAAGGAAATGTGTTGAGCTACGTAGTTTCCTTGTAGGAGGAGAGTGGAAATATGTCACTTCCTAAAGTGAAACAAGTATTTGTCCCTTCAGTAATTTATAAAGCACATTGGACTTTTGTACAAGGAGCACCAAATAATGATGTATTTAGCAGGAGTTTTGTAGATAACACAAGCAACATTTCCAAAGTAGCTTTTTTGTGTCTGTTGATTCAGAGAGCTGAGGCAAAGCATTAACATATAATTCACAAGTAGAACAGAATGTATGAGACCAGGTGACAAACTTGGCTGTGGTCCAGCATTGCACAGGAATCCTCATTGTGAACCCAGCAGTGTTTGCTTGTGAACTCTTTCAAATAATTGTGTTTGAAAATTGGTAAAAATATTTAAGATGATGAAAGGAAAAATTATATTGAAAATGTAGTTATTAAATATTTTAAAAGCTAGATCTAATGGCTGCCTGATGATCTTGAAGTAGAGCTATGTGTACGTGGTTTTGCATAGCAGCTGGGCGAGGATCGCCTGGGGCACACTACAGTGCATGCAGGTGCTAGTAAGCCCTGCTGTGGATTTGCTACCATAATCGTGATCAAAGCAACTGCTAACTTGCAATCAGCGGGGCTGGAAGTTGTCAGTCTCCCTTCATCCAAGTTCACAAATCCGTGCTGTGTACCTGGGCCCCCGGGGGATTGGTACTTCAAAGGGAGAACTCCCGGCTGGAGAAATGG
Organism: Hystrix cristata; assembly: GCA_004026905.1. Taxonomy (NCBI): domain Eukaryota; kingdom Metazoa; phylum Chordata; class Mammalia; order Rodentia; family Hystricidae; genus Hystrix; species Hystrix cristata. The sequence continues at coordinate 16,708 of PVJO010003292.1, read as the reverse complement.
CCAGTAACCTTGAGCAGGCTCTTAAACACCCTTCAGCTCATGCAGCCTTTCAGCATGTGCTTGATGGCACAGAGTCCCCAGAGTAGGGACTCTGACTGCCCTGCCACTTCTGACCTTATCCTCGCCTTTCCCCACAGCTTGCTTTCCTTCCCTCCCTCTCCACCCTCACCCCTACCCCTTGGACGTTCATCCTGTGGTCATGCCTGTGAGACCAAAGCTGGCCTCTCACCCGTGTTGTCCTTGGGCCATGACAGGTGAAGCAGCTGGTGCCTATCCGGGATCAGTCTCTGCAGGAGGAGCTGGCTCGCCAGCACACTAATGAGCGCCTGCGGCGCCAGTTTGCTGCACAGGCCAATGCCATTGGGCCCTGGATCCAGAACAAGATGGAGGTAAATCATGCCCTTCCCCACCTGCACACCCACGCCCTTGGAGACAGTCCCTTAGCTTATGAGCAGCTCTTCCTGTGCTGTGGCTTCCAGCCATCCCACTCATCCTGCTGTCACTTTGGGCTTTATCTTTTCAGCTTCCAGGCTGCCATGGACTGTGTGTGCCTGGGCACTTCTCAGAGTATGTCGGGGGCACACTAAAGTATGTGGTGGGGGGACAAGTATGCTTCTGCTGCCATCTATTTATTTTGTCATTAAAAACGAGGACTAGCTAGGCACGGTGGCACATGCCTATAATCAGCACTCAGGAGGCTGAAGTAGGGGGATCATTGCAAGTTCGAGGCCAATCTGGTCTACACAGTGATTTTAAGACCAGTTTAAATTATATAAAGAAACTGACCCTGTCTAAATACATACATTCAAACAGTGACAAAGCTCCTTCTTACGTTTTGGTTTGCAGGAGCTAGTTTTAAACCATCTATCCCTAAGAAGCCCAGTGAAGAGTCCCCACTTGGCACTTCTAGAGCATTCTAGGAACAGTGGTCTTTGAATGGCTCTGAGGTCTGGGTTCATCCTATCAGCAAGAACACCCAGGAGGCATTTCTCTTTCCATCTCCCTCATGGTCATAAAACTCTTTCCATGAAAGGGAGAGCACCTAAAATTATAAGAAATTCTCCTGCCGGAGTGAGCAGTGGGGGTCTTACATCTGTCTGGCAGTTCTGCCTTGCCACTGGCCCCAGCCTACCCCAGCACAGAGGGATGGGGAACTGTGCCTGAGGGTGTCCCCTTGCCCACAAGAAGGCTGGCAAGACACATTCTTTACCGTCCTTGCATCTCTGCTCTCGAACTTGGTTGACTTTTTTCCATTTTCCAACAGACCAGAACTAGACCTTGTTCCATCCGGTGATCCTGGCAGTTTCCCATCCCATTTGGGGACATCTAGTGACCTGTGCAGCTGCCAAATGTGGGCTGGCCTCTCATGCAGAGGCAGGACTGGCGACTCCCGAGGAGCTGCCTCAGAGGCCACTCACCTTGTCCCCACACGCTCCCTTGCTCCCTCAGGAGATCGCCCGGAGCTCCATCCAGATCACGGGTGCCTTGGAGGACCAGATGAACCAGCTGAAGCAGTATGAGCACAACATCATCAACTACAAGAACAACATTGACAAGCTGGAAGGAGACCACCAGCTTATCCAGGAGGCGCTGGTGTTCGACAACAAGCACACCAACTACACCATGGAGGTACGGCAGCAAGACGGGGCAGTGGCCCTTGTTTCTGCTTGCAACCTTGTCACCTTCTCAGGACATTTTCTGCTGGCATTTGTTTCTCTTTATTCTTTTTCTGCAACTATGAGTGCTGGGGATTTTTAAGCCTTTCTACTTATTGTATGTGCAAGACCTTTGTGAACTCTGTCAGGCACCATGTCATAGTTAGGATTATCGCAACATCATTGGCTGGGGTTTAGCTTGGTGGTCCAGCACTTGCCTGGCATGCTAGGTTTGATCTCCAGCACTGCAAAAAAATTTTAAAAATCACTGTTGTTATTGCCATCACAATTAATTAGTTGTACTTCTTTGGAAAGAATAACAGAAATTGGATTGTGGTCATTTCTACTGGTTTGGCTCAGTTTGATCTTCCTGGAGCCAGCAGATATAACCCAGGCCCACCGTGCTACTTAGTAAATGGGAAGATACCTTTAGTGATAAATAGACTGCCTATCGTACAGCGACTCTACAAAGTGCAGATTGTCACGGTTAGAACCCTGGCCTCCCTTCTGAGCATTTCCTGCTACAGAATCTTGCAGAAGAATGAAAAGGTAGAAGTAAAGCGGGGGGGGGGGAACAAATCACTAAGGAAAGTCTGTGACAAGCCCTACGTATCTTCATTTGGGTCAACTCTCCTGTTGTGAAAATGAAGAGACAAGGTGGACAGGCTGGAGAATCCTAGAGCTGATCATTCCCTCTTTCTTTTGGCAGCACATTCGTGTTGGATGGGAGTTGCTGCTGACAACCATTGCCAGAACCATCAATGAGGTGGAGACCCAGATCCTGACAAGAGACGCAAAAGGCATCACCCAGGAGCAGATGAATGAGTTCAGAGCCTCCTTCAACCACTTCGACAGGGTACCACTCTCTCTCTGGTTATTTGACAGGCAATTCTGTGGACATGGAGCGATGTATCTGAAATAACATGGGTGCTATCACTTTAAATCTTAACGCTCCAAAAAGTTTACTGGGGAACTGGTCCCATAATGCCAAAGGATCCTAGCTACCAAAACTAAGTATTCTAAGCTCCGATGCTGCTCCAGGTGACGTGCAGTGTACATGCGGATGCTGTTTCATGCAGCTCTCTTAACACATTTGTAGTTTATACCAAAGCTTGGTTCCTTCTGAGTGAAATTGTATCCTTAAAAAATGTGCTCATTGGGTTTAGGTCATTTTCTGAAGATGTAATTCAAACCTCTAATACACTTTCCTTTTGTAATTGTTTAGGTAAAGCACATGATGAAAACATAACCTACTCTTTCAGCATATAAAACTCAGTTTTTGGCTGGCTGTGATAGCACTGCCTGTAATACTGGCACTCAGGAGGCTGAGGCAGGAGGATCACTCTGGGTTTGAGACTAGCCTGTGCTACACAGTGAGTTCAAGGCCAGCCTAAACTACATAGTGAGACGGTCTCAAAAAATAAAAACTCTCAAATTTCTTTTTTAATTAATAAGATTGACCGATAATGTCTTTTAAGGAAAAGAGACCCACAGAATGGTAATAATTTATATAGTAAAAGCATATAAAAAGTTAAGTACTGCTTGTAAAATACATGGGATTTTGATTTGCATAATATTGAGTAAAATGAATTCTTTATGAGAAAATTTCCTGTTTTAGTGTATGGTTAAATGTAGCTGTTCAGGCCACATTCCAGTTGTGAAAAATCACTAAAAAAATGAGATTTCATTACTTTGTACAGGATCTCGTTTATGATTCACAGACAACAGTGAATGCTTTCTAAAATGCCTGCACAGGAAGCCAGCCAGATTTGGGCATATTAAGGGGTTGAGAAAGTAGATTTCTGGTTAGGAAGCTAAGGGTACAAGTAAAGAATTAGGTACAGAGATGGAGGTTGACATTTGCCTGGTTTTAGCGCCACTTTATTTTGCAGAAACATGCCGTCACCCTGACCTGAATAGATTTGTTGAAATCTAAGCCATTTTTCTCTTGTGGAGGGAAATAAATGATCATTGTCCACACACAAATGCCAAATACATCTGGATTTTTTGAAGGCCATCTCTCACTCATTTCGGCTGCCTTACAGGAAAAAAGCATATTGATTTGAGTCCAAGGTCATGGGACAGTCTTTTGCAACAAAAAAGTCCAAAGGAGGACAATGTAGAGCTTGCCTGTTTAAATACTAAGGATCCTGTGTCTCAGAAACAAAGTTTGCTCAGAGGGTGCTAGAACGGAGGGGTTAGGGATACACATCCGCTTGGCTTCATCTTCCCTCTAAACAGTAAGGTGGGATTAGCAGGACACACAGGGCGTCAATGGAGAGATGCTTCAGAGAGTTCAGACTCTTTCAGACTTCAGAGAGTCATGGAAGATTGTACAGCACAGGTGTGGCATGATCAGAGCTGGTCTTAAGAAAAAACATGCCTGGCCACACATTTAAGGCGTGAAGTTGGCTGGAGCAGAGGAGGAAGGGAGGGAAGGCAGCAGAGGGCCAGGGAGAAGACTCTTGGAGAAGTGAAGGAAGAGGAACAGGAACTTCCTGGATGAGGCTAGGTGGTGAGAATAAAGAAAAGGGCAGATCTGAGATCAAGACAGAAATCTGACAGGAATAAAAATAATAAATCTGACTTAATGACAGGAGTCGGGGGTTGAGGAATGGAACATTTTTTTAAATGACGTGGAAAGTCCAAGCCATGAGGACATGGGAAAAGGGGCACTGGTGAGCCATTGCAGTGAAGATATCCCCGCGGGCAGTTGGAGTCTCCTTCTGAGACTGAGGGCCGAAAACTGCAAGAATCACCACACAGTGGTCATCTCTAGCAAGAGACAGTCTGGAGAGGAAAAGAGAAGTTCCCAAGTCTTAGGGAATGGCTATGTTTGTAAAGGAGGTACATGAGGCAAAGCGGGACAGCAGAAGACGGGAGTGTCACTGCTGGGTGTTGTACAGCAGGCAGTCAGTGAGGGCTTGGCATACAGCACACCCAGTTTCCATTTATAGAAAAAGGAACTTCAGACACTAGCATTTGGGACTGGCCATTGCGTGGGTGAATGGAAACACCATAAAAGTCAGGCATGGTGGCACACACCTACACTCCCAGCTTCTTGTGAGACTGAAGCAGGAGGGTCACAGGTTCAGCACCAGCATTGGCAGCTTCGCGAGACCTTGCCTCAAAACAAAAGTAAATCCCCAGCAATGCCCCCCCCCAATAAAATAAAGTGAAAAGGGCGGTGCGTAGCTCCTTGCTTCCTGGGCTCAGTCCCAAGTACTGCCAAACAAAACAAAATAACAGAAACACCACTAACCTTCCATTTAACAATTGCTTTGGCCAATAGAAGTATTCTCTTATCTTTAACTTCATGCTGAGGATTAGATAATAGCTGATTCCCTCAAAACCCTCACATTTTTCAGCATAACTATGTACTTCCCATTATGTCCAGGGCTTTGTGTTGACTCCCCTGTTTCTGCAAAGATTGGGTTGCAGTTTGGCCCTACCTGGTCTTTCTCAGCCGAGAAAGTTGGTGTCCATGGGAACCATCTTACACACTGCTCTTTGTAGACACATTGAATTTTTGGGATAAAGTAAACTTTCCATATGGAGAAGCCACTGCCACCCGGCCCAAGTGGTTGGAGCATAACTTTCCAGTTGTTTAAGTTCTAGAAATGCTGTCACCTTGGGGAATTTTACAAATGGTGTAGGTGGGACCATTAATAACTTTTCTCAGAACACTTGCAGCACGTTCCACCATCAGTAGGTGGCAGTAGTGAGCCACTGACTAGTTCCTTTTGCTTCCTTCTTGCGAGTGGGGTCTCTCCTTCTCTTTTGGTCTGATCTCCATAAAAAAAGCTTCCCCTCATTTTTCTTCCAAAGAAGCTGTTTTGTAACATTCTGTGTTGGCTCTCCTTCCTGTAAGTCAGAAGTGACCTTTATGGTCTTGGTGGGGTCAAGGCAGCCCTTCTTTACGTAGATCTTGCAAATTTGGTCAAATGGAGCTGTTCATCTTGCCTCTAATTCTTCTCTGCTCTTTGCATTTCCCGACAGAGGAAGAATGGTCTGATGGACCATGAGGACTTCAGAGCCTGCCTTATTTCCATGGGTTATGATCTGGTAAGACCAAAGTTAAAACTGCCCTGAGTTGGTATTTTATTGAGCTTGGATTTATGTTATTGGGAAATGACTGGCTTAAGTGTAAGGTAGCACATGTGAGATTGGTTCATTTTTATTACATGGGACAATATTTTGAAGGTCTGCCTATTACCATATAAAACTAATTTTCCAAAGCCAAACTTATTTTTATTCAGTGGTTGGGTGGATATTTTTCCCAGTGAAGGAATCAAGAACATGGGCTTTCCTGATGGTTTTTAAGAACTTTATTGCTATATATCACATACTACAGTTCATCCTTTAAAAGTGTGCACTTCAGTGGCATTTCATATCCTGATGAGTTAGCTCCTGATTTAAGGTACTTTTTTTCTTTAACCTTTTAAAAGGTAAACAGCTTTTAGTAGTAAGTCAGCTAAGAAAAACTGACATTCCCATGGACTTCGGTTGTCCCAGTATACCCAAGCTTCTCTGTAGCCCCTTACTGCATATTTTTAACATGATTTGCTTTGGTTCCTTCTAGAAATTTAAAATAAAATCATGAGCGCTATCTCCGAACTGCCTTTCTATTTAGCCATATCACTTTTGTCACTTGCAGTCTGAGAAAAGGCCCAACTCTCGCTTTAAATTAGTCTTCCGTATTTACATTATGTGACCCAGGAAAGCATCATGGGCCACAAGAGGAAGGAATTCTTATATTCGGGAACTTTTGGCTTGATGCTACAGCAACTTTTAAAATTGTTTGATGACAGTAAGCCTAGATCAACCATAAAGAGAATCCCTTTCAGAGACTGAAGGGAAACGCCAGATTACTTAAGTTTTCGAACACAAAGAAACTGAGTCTCTGTCATCTTGTCTCAGGGTGAAGCTGAATTTGCCCGCATTATGACTCTGGTTGATCCCAATGGACAAGGCACGGTCACCTTCCAGTCCTTCATTGACTTCATGACTAGAGAGACAGCCGATACTGATACTGCTGAGCAGGTCATTGCCTCCTTCCGAATCCTGGCTTCTGACAAGGTCTGCATTGCTGGATTTTCTTCCACTTTAGCAGTACTGCACAACATGATTTTAGCAAAATAGGAAAAGAAAAGAAAGAAAGAAAGAAAGATAGATAGATAGATAGATAGATAGATAGAGGTTGCCAGCAGAAACCATTCTTGTACCAGTGCGTCTGCATCAGTACTGAATGTGGCAAGCAGCACAGCAGTGTATTGTGTACAGAGAAAATAGACCTTCCATCCCTGGCATTGGTGCTTGGGTCTCATGCTGAGTTTTATAGGAGCTTCAGTAGTGTGTATCTTATACAGGTATGTGTGCATGTGTTACTGGTTTAACTCCATTCTACATCCTGAGATGGTGTGTGTGATACAGAAAGAAAAAAAGTCACAGCAGTTGGTTGTTAGAGACCTGGGAACTTTCTCCTTAAGGGTCACTGATCTTCCAGTGTGCCCAGCCACTGGAGCAAAGTTACTTATAGCTATTCAGCCATCTTAAAAGCTGGCAAGGCTTTCATTATACATAGCCTAGAAATTAGGTAGGGATGTAACTGCAGTTCGGAATTTTTAAACTGCATCCCCCAAACAAAATCATCTCAGGATACAGAAATTCAATTTGGGATAGAATTATTTTACCCTGTGTTCTGACGGGGCAAAAGAACAGTATCACAAAGGAAGTTAGGATGCTAGAATATATCCTCCCAGCTGTCTTTATTACCATAAAAATCAGACAGGACCAACGATCTCAAAAGTAATAACAAGTTTGTTTTAAAATGAATCACTTATCACAAGGGTGGGCCCAGAGAAAACATCTGATTGAGGAAGTAATAAACCATGGCTCACTCAGCCCAACCTCCGTCAAAAAAAAACCTCTTCCTATAGTTTACACTAAAAACCCACTGTAGATTAGTGTGATTTACTTATTTTTGTCTGTTGTCTGCCAATCTGTTTTATTATAGTTGTCTTACTTGTTAGATATCTGACATTTAAAAAGAAAAGCTCCACCACTGAATGTCAGTCTTATTTTATTAGAGACAGAGGTTTTCTCAGTAGCAACATATTTCTAGTTTTTTTCCTTAATAAACCGAACAAGAAAATGACTCCATTTTTTAAAAGTACATGGCACATAAATTTTTGTTTCTAAATCAATATACCAGTTAGGTTAAATACTTACTCTGTTCTCATCAGTGTATGGTGTAAACAAACTGAACTAACTAGTATGAAATTTTGATCATAATGTTTATCACCCACATTAGGGCTCTGTCTGAAAAATACTGATGATAATTTTCAATTTGCCTTTATGAAGCAATACTAAATTTCCTCCTTGGCCAAAAAGCAAGTCACTTTGTAGATGTGCTTCTACAGTAGGATTCAGCTTTTTGTTAGTTGTCTAGTACTGTGCTCAGTAGATTTTCTATTCTTTAAATAGATCCATTTTTTAAATTAAGCAAAGGCAAGAAATGTGTAAGTATAATACTGTTTATGTTGCAATGTTTCCTGTGATCGACTTGGCAAACACATGTTTGTTTTTCAGCCATATATCCTGGCGGAGGAGCTGCGCAGAGAGCTGCCCCCGGATCAGGCCCAGTACTGCATCAAGAGGATGCCTGCCTACTCAGGCCCAGGCAGTGTGCCCGGGGCCCTGGATTACACTGCCTTCTCCTCTGCACTCTACGGAGAGAGCGATCTGTGATGCGGAGGTTCTGTAAGCCTTGATCCCATCAGAATGCAATAAAAGCTGAAGTCACAGTTGGTTTCCTGGGAACTTTGACAAGCTTTATTACAGTGAGAGAGAATTTTGTAGGAGCTCAGTCTAGCACAGTAACATGGCTGGAATGGAGTTTTGATAGTATGTGGCGTAGTATGCTTCATAAATAGGTTTCTTTATTTCTGAATATTTAGGTAAAGGTAATATCAGATTAGTTGTTTCTTTGATTAAATGAAGCAAATTACTTGCTTTGAAATTAGGAAGATGTAGGGACAGAAGGAAAGTAAAAAAATGTGAAAATCCAAAATACCCAGGATTCAAGACCAGGGAGTTTAATCACAAATTGGTCAATCTTTGATATTTTAAAAAATATTCCTCATATAGAATATGCTTATGTGATTATCTCTAGGAGAATGTTTGGGGTTCTAGTGCTTTATTTTCTTGCTTATCCAAAGATTAGCTCTACCTAAGTATAAATGGTACTTTTGTCTCTTTAGTTGAATTGAATATCTGAGATGGACCTGCCAGAGAAATAAATGGACTACACAAAAGATTTAGTACTCAGAATTTTTGAAATTGAGTTTACAGTCAGTTCTTCATTATCTAAGACTAGATAGTCCCATTAGTGGGTTTTAATGCCTTACCAATCTGAGGAAACGTAGAAATGAGTTGTTACCAGAGATAAAAATGGAGTCAGCAGGAAAATGAGTTTTAGAATTACCCAGATTTCTGTGCTTTCTCCAAAATGTATTCATAGACATTCTTTAGATATGGCCATATACAAGTGCTCTGTTTTTAAATAAGCAGGTTACCATTCTAGTTGTTCATAGCAAGAGGTAGTAGGTGCCCTCTACCACTCCAGACAGGCCTTCCTTGCGCTGTGTTGTGATCTGTTAACATGATGTCAGAGCAAGCAGGAAGAGGCAGAAGAAGTGAGTTCTTTTCACTGAAGGACCAGTCAGCATACAGCCCTCAGGTGGATGCCTTTGTATAGTACGCAGTAGGAGAGGCTTTTGCTGGTGGTTAGGTGTTTTCCACTGGGAGGGGACAGTGCCTTCTAACAAGTTCCAAGTTTGGCTGTGTCTGTGTCAAGCCCGGCTCCATGACACCGATGCCACCAGTGCTCCTGACATCATGCCCTGATCTGTTCAATGTTCATTTACTTTGCTGCTTGTACTACCATATGCTAAAACCCTCTTTCTGTTATTCCACTTTGTTGACAGCTTATAGAGAATAAAGCAGAAATTCTTTACATATCTGGATCCTCAATGATCGGGAAATGAGCCATAAACAAAACCAGTTGCAAACAGCAATTAAAGTGTTCCCAGGCAAGCAGCAACATGCCTGTTACCCACAGTGTTTCCTCAAATTTTTATAGATTTCCATGGACAGTTGGAAATGGGACACTTTCCCTTTCACAACTGTTTGGTAACCTGATATTGTTATTACTACACTGGCCCATTTAGAATCCTTGACCTTTGTGCATTTCATTTGCTTCATTATTAAGTAGTTGGTACTTTCAAATTTCTGAAATATTTGAACCTTGAGTTTTATGCTAGTCACTTTTGGAGTAGTGTGTAGGTGAGCTCTTGACTCTGTTTTATTTCAAGCAGGTGCTATATCCCATCTATAAACATTTGGGAGAAACTAGGAAGTTATTCCTCTTTGAGGCTACATACTAGGGGGACTTGTGGTGTTTTAGGGTGGGTATGGGTAACTCACCTACTAAATTTTTACCTTTACAACATTCAGCAAGAAAATGGATCAATACTATCTGCTAATAAATGAAGAAAGGAAGTAAATTCTGAAAACCAATAAACATGTTTATACTCTCATTCTAGAAGTCACTTTTATTTCTGATGCTATCAATTAAACTAAATTTGTAAAAGAAAAAGAATCCCTGTTTTTATTATTTCAAAGAATGACCAAGTGGTTTGGTTAATTGCAAACAAACTTACTCTTTTAAAATTTCCATCATATTTTAAAACTCTCATTTGCATCTCTTAAAGAATTAGGAGCCTGGCTTGTTGGACACAGGGTGAATGTGAGGTAAGGAATTTGGGTTGAGCCAATTAGAGGTAAGTGATGAAAGGATTAGGAGCAGTTTTAACCAGCAGGTCCCTTCCGAATTCCCAGTTGATGCGTATTTTTAAAAATGTAATAACACCTATTTCTAACCTGTAGGTTTCAAATTGTGAAGGTCTAGGTTAAGCCTTGGACGTATGTATTTTTTTAAGGTGCCATGGGGATTCTAATCACCCCTAACGGAAAACCTGTGCATTAAAGGATTGGTTAAAAGTAATCAAAATTTAGAAGATAATTAGAGAAGCCCTGACTGGAATGGTTGACACAAAGTTGGACCACAGTGATGGCCAGGCAAGATCGTGTGCTGTCTGGTTGGTGGTATAAAACTGCTTGAATGTAATTGGGTTTTAGATTGAAACATTTGGCTTTCTCATCTTAGTTATTGAACATAATTGGGTTTTAGATTGAAACATTTGGCTTTTTCATCTTAGCTGGAGATGAGCTTTCTACAGTCTTTATGTGGAAGGAAGCATCTAAACAATACCAAGCCAGAAATTTGTTTTTTAAGAAGTTGCTGGTTGTTTTGAAGATGACAAAGATTCACCCACTTTCCTGGATTATTTGAAACGCTGATATTGAGTGTTTTTGCCGTTTCTTTGAACTTTCTCAAGTACCCTAGAGCCTGCACTGGGATCATACTGAACTGTCTGAGGTATTTGCATCCTGAAGATAGCACTGGCAGAAGAGATTGGTTTTTCTTTTTTCCTTTTGAATTCATTAATAACTCAATTTTGCCAGGCCCAGTGGCACAGGTCTGTAATCCCAGCACTCTGGAAAGCCAAGGCAGGAGGATGGCTAGCTTGGACCAAGTCTAGGCAACTTAGTGATTTAGGAAGACTTGGAATCCTCTTGTATCAGCCTCCTAGAATGCTGGGATTACAAACATCAGTTGAACTTTTAAAAGTTCCTTCAACAGCAGTGCAGACTTCCCCATTGTTAAAACAGATGGGCAGAAGGAATGCTGTCCCCAGCCAGGTACATTTGCAGATCCTTTGGCATGGCCGGGAGCTTCTGGGAAAGCTACTGTGAGCAGATACACAGATACGCAGAGCCAGTTACCATGAGCCCTTTAGACAACAAGCTGCTACAGAGGGAAGAGAAGTGTAAATAGTAGTTACAGAGGGGCAAATGGAGACACTATGAGTACTTGATGTGAACAAGGAAATGGTGTTATGAGCCACTTGTTTGAAAAGGGCTGACCTAAAAAGAATAGGTGAAAAAAAGATGAGAGGAAACCAAAGTGGTAATAGCAGAATCAATGTGTTTTTTTGCAGAGACAAATTATTTTGCCAAAAATAGAAATGGAAACTGGTGATCTAACCTAAATTTCTAAAACCCTAATATAATTATTCTTAAATAGAACTAGTAATCAAAGACATCATCAAATAAGACTCTATTGGATTGAGTAAAATATTTAAGTTGGCAAAGAGGGCTGGGGATTTAGCTCAGTGGTTACAGTGCTTGCCTTGCAAGCACAAGGCCCTGAGTTCAATCCCCAGCACCTTAAAAAAAAAAAAAAAAGGGCTGGGCAAAGAAAGAGAATAAAAAGAAACACGTAGACACGTTCTGATTTTTTTTTTAAACTATAAAATCCACAGTTGCCAGGCATGGCATAGTGGTACATGCTTGTAATCCCTGCTACTTGGAAAGACTGAGGGAGGAGGATCATAAGTACCAGGCCAGTTTGCCTGGGCAATTTAGCGAGACCCTGTCTCAAAAAAAAAAGGGGAGGGGGAGAAAGGACTGGTTTAGCATATAGTTTAGCTGTGGAAAGCTTGCCTAGCATGGGTGTAATTCCCGGCACCACAAAAAACAAACTAACTACAATTAACTAAACAGAAAAAGAATAAAAACTCGGCACTTACTCTTCTCTTCCACACTAAATACAAGTAATTCCAGCACTCAGGGAGGGCTGAGGTGGGAGGGTTGCCTCCACTTCTAGGCCAGCCCCGGCTACATAGTGGGTTCAAGACCAGCCTGAACTACATAGCAAGACTGTCTAAAAACCAAACAATTCCCCCACCTCCCACCCCCAGTAAATCAAAAACACTTTTCATGACTTTGAATTAGATCTCAAATACAACAGAGATTCTAGGTTTCCATCATAATTGGATCTTACCTTTTAGACAGGACTAGAAACCAATACTGCCTAATTCACTTAATTCCTATAAATCACTTCTATTTCCAATTTGCTTTTGAAAGCCAATCAATGCAAGAATACTGACGAGGTTTAGATTGCTCAATGTTTTGCATTAATCAATTTCCTTTTTTAGTTATGAGAAACAATTTGTTCTCAACTAATTCCTTTCAATTTAAAAATGATTTCTGATTTCAGTTTATTCTGTAAATTTCCAAGATTCAAAGAATTTTGAAAAATATTTATCAGATTACTTCCTCTCGTATATTTCATTTTTAAAAGGATGTATTCATATTTATCGAGTCTAGCTCTCAATTCAACATTTTAAGATTGATTAATATTGTTATCTATGAAATAGAAATGTTTGTATTCTTAGGCAAAACTAAGCTGAACAAAACAAAATAAAAAACAAAACAAAAGAAATCCATGAGAACAAACCAAAACACAATCATGAAATTTATCTGGACCCAAAAGAGACCAAGAATAGCAAAAACAATCTCGGGCAACAGGAGCAAGGTAGGGGGCATCACAATCCCTGACCTGAAACTATACTATAAAGCTACTGTGATAAAAACAACAACAACAACAACAACAACAAAAAACTGCATGGTACCAGCACAAAGACAGACCCGAGGATCAATGGAACAGATTAGAAGACACAGTAACAACTCCAAACACACTCAAATAGTTAATCTTCCATACAGGAGCCAAACACCCTTATTGGAAGAAAAATAGCCTCTTTGACAAATGGTGTTGGAAAAACTGGCTTGCCACATGCTGAAAACTGAAACTAGATACATGTCTTTCACCATGTAGTAAACTAAAATCGAAGTGGGTCAAAGATCCAAACATAAAAACAGAAACACTAAATCTACTGGAGAATAAAATAGGAAGAACTCTCGAATACATAGGGGTAGGAAAAAAATTTATGAACAAAACCCAGACTGCAAGGGAAATAATACAAAGAATCAGTGCTTGGGACCACATTCTATTGAAAGGTTTTTGCACAGCAAAAGAAATCACCAATAGAGTAGGGCGAAAACTCACAGACTGGGAAAAAAATTTTTGCCAGCTGTCCCTCAGACAAAGGTCTGACATCTAGAATATACAAAGAACTCAAAAATATCAAACCTCCCAAATTCAAAGAACCAATCCAAAAATGGGCATCTAAAATGAATAAACATTTCTCCGATGAAGAAATAAAAATGGCAAATAAATACATGAAAAAGTGTTCAACATCACTAGTCATTCAAGAGATGCAAATCAAAACAACATTAAGATTCTATCTCACTCCAGAAAGAACAGCGATTATGAAAAGATCGACCGGGGTGGGGGGGAAGAAAAGAAAAGATCGACCAATAACAAATGCTGATGGGGCTGTGGGGAAAAAGAAACCCTCCTCCACTGTTGGTGGGAATGTAGATTGGTCCAGCCACTGTGGAAATTGGCATGGAGATTCCTCAAAAAACTACAACTAGAGGCTCCATTCGATCCAGCTATTCCTGTACTGGGCATCTTCCCAGAAGAATTAAAATCATCATACCATAGCGACATATGCACAACCATGTTTATAGCAACACAATTTGTAACAACTAAGTCTTGGAAACAACCTAAATGTCCAACAACTAATGAGTGGCTAAAGAAGATGTGGTTTTTTTTTACACAATGGAGTACTACTCTGCCAAAAGAAAGGATAAGCTAGAGACACTTGTGTGTAAATGGATGTACCTTGAGAACGTACTCTTAACTGAAATAAATCACACATTCATGAGTACACATCGAATTGTTTCTCTGACATGAGTAACCATATGGGTAAATAAGGTCACAAAGGTGTAATAGATATTATATAAAATGAAGATAATATTTACAAGAGAGGAGAACTAGAAAGGGGGAAGGGGGAAAAGAAAGAAAGGAAAAAGGAAAGAAAGAGGAAAGGGAAAAAATGGGAAAATATAAATAAACCTGCTGTAACTAGGGAAGGGGGGAACAGAAGGGAGGGGTGGGGAAAAGGGGGAAAACCAAGATTAAAAAAAAAAGAGCAAACCAAAGCAAAAAGGGAGCACAACCCTCTACATTTATTTGGATTTTCTGAAAAGAAATTTAAAAATCCTTGCACAAATATCCCCTCTAACTTTTTTGGGGGGGGAAGTGAGCCAAAAAGTTTATTCATTCATTTCTTCTGTGACATTCTTGGCCTGAGATTCTTTGTCATAGTCCTTTTAAAAATTACATACAAGTTCTTTTAATGTTTAAAAGTTTCACTAGCTCTTAGCACGAGTTAGTTTTAATGTCTTATAAAACTGCTTTCCATCACTAAAATTTGTAGCCATTTTCAGGGACTTTAATGACTTTGATGTCTTTAAGGCTGACAAAATGGTGGCATTACTGTTGCCAGCTTTTTCTAAATTTCTTTTCTTTTCTAAATCTCTGCAGAAACACATACAGATAAGCAAATTCAATAGCTGGCTTCCATCTCTCTTTTGAATACTAACAGTTTCAGAATTTGGAAATACATTTTTGCTTACCCTCTCAGTTACTGCTTTGGTGCTGACCCCCAGTTGCCTGAGTAATAGAGTGAAGATTACATAAGAGAAGGCACATAAGATTTTTAAGAGCTCAATTTCTAATTAGTATTATCAGGTAAGTAGCTAAAATCCATTTTTGCTTTTGATTTTTCTTAAAAATTTGCTTTTAGTATCTACATTCAGGTGCTGGCATATTTAGCCAGGTAAAACACAGACTGTTTTTGATTACTAAAGTGTGCTGGCACACACTTGTTATCCCAATTACTTGGGAGGCTCATGCATGAAGATTGCAAGTTTGAGGCCAGCCTGGGCAATTTTGGGACTTAGCAAGATGCTGTATCAAAATCTTAAAAAGTGGGGAGAGGGCAAATTCTCTTGGTCGGGGTGTGGGACGCTCCTGGCCTGGGGGATGCTCTTGGAATCTGTA
The DNA here is from genome assembly GCA_004026905.1 of Hystrix cristata. Classification (NCBI taxonomy): domain Eukaryota; kingdom Metazoa; phylum Chordata; class Mammalia; order Rodentia; family Hystricidae; genus Hystrix; species Hystrix cristata. The sequence continues at coordinate 1,114 of PVJO010003292.1, read as the reverse complement.
GAGCAGAGGCACAAATTGAACCAACTGTTACCTCCAGGTGTCCGGTACCACAGAGAGAATGGTAGGTCTCTTAAAGTAGGAGGAAAGGTAGAGGGACCGCTTCTGGGTGTTAGATACAATAAAACAACTGCAAATTTCCTTTCATTCTTTGAAACTACCTCGTACCTGGCGCTAGAATGACATCCCACAGACCTCAAATTCAGCTCATTTAGTATAATCTATGTGGGTAATCATACGTGATGCCAAGGGTAAGTCTAAATTTTGAGATTTTTGAAAGCATTCGAGGGAAGGAGGTGATAGGGCTCATCTTAGGGCAAAGTCCCCAATCGTCTCCAGAAAGCCAAAGGCCACTCAGACAGACCACAGGCTTAGCAATACTCTGTTCCAGATCTGGCCCCCAATTTACATTCTCAGGAGGCTGACTAGCAGGACACAGAGTGACCTACTAATTTGACACACATGACCAAATCCACAGAATGATGTAAAAAGTTGGCGTGTCAATTTCCTATTGGTATAGTGTAAGAGCTGGATATTTAGGTTCACAACGATCAGGGGTTCTATGAAGACAAATTCTGGGAAAGAAGCCCCAAATAACCACGGAGTTGTTTGGAGCCTCAACTCTAAACTGGGGTTGGGATAGATAAGCTCGGTGAAGTTTATAAGCCTATAAAATAGTACTTAAGACACCCTTGCATTTCCTATTTACACTACTATACAGAGACTAGAAGGTTATGTTCCGCAGGGCCAGCAAAAGGAAACCAGTGCTGGTCTTCTGACTCCAAGCTCCTGACTTTTGACACTGCACAGCTGATGCAGGCCAGCACAATCTTGACACCCTGACTTGAACCTGGAGGTTCCCCTAAGCCGCGTTTCAGGAAAAAGGCAGAGATGCTTCTGATTTCCGTGGGGACCTGGTACTCAGGACTACATTTCCCAGAGGGCCTTAGGGCTAAACTTTTGCCGATTGGTTAAGACTGACAGCCAATACGACGGTGTGCAGCGTCTACAGACCAATCACAGGCAAGAAGGGGCGGACTCTCTTGCGCGAGGCTAGATCGAGCGTAAAGGTAACGGCGTTGCGAGCTGCACCTCCTTGTAGGCTGAGGACGGCTCC